>CAUYON010164309.1:0-18020 GCA_963573935.1 Arctocebus calabarensis | reverse complement strand
AGGGAGGGAGGGAGGGAGGGAAGGAAGGAAGGAAGGAAGAAAGAAAGAAAGAAAGAAAGAAAGAAAGAAAGAAAAAGAAAGAAAGAAAGAAAGAAAGAAAGAAAGAAAGAAAGAAAGAAAGAAAGAAAGAAAGAAAGAAAGAAAAGAGGGAGGGAGTGAGGAAGAGAAAAGAAACAAAAAGAAAAGAAGCCAGGCTCTCATTTTGCAAAAATTAGGTATTAAGCTAAAACAATTATCTAATACAATTCTCTGAAGCTGTCATAACGCTTTTTTCTGCTTTGTGTTGAAATATAACATACATATAGAAGGGGCACAAATCATTATTATAAATCCAGGGACCTTTCACAGAATGAAAATGTCCATGCAGCCACATCCACGACTGACTGCTGTGGAAAAATTGTATCTCTCCAATTTCATAGGTTGAAGCCTTATCCCCAGTGTGACCGTATTTGGGTGTAAAGTCTTGAGCTAATTAATAAGGTCAAATGAGGTCATGAGAGTGGGTCCCTGAACTATTATTATTAATAGGATTCATGTGCTTATGAAAAGAGGATCATTTTCTTTTAGAATTCTTATGGTTTCATGCCTTACATTTAAGTTGTTTCTTCCTCTTGAATTAATTTTTGAGAGTGGTAAAGGAGACAGGTCCTGTTTCATTCTTCAGGATGTAGCTACCAATTTCCCCAGCACCATTTATTAAATAGGAATTATTTTCCCTACTGTATATTTTTATCTGCTTTGTCAAGTATCAATTGGCTGTATGTGGATGGTTTTATATCTCAGTTTTCTATTTTGCTCAATTGGTCTATGTCTCTATGTTTGTGCTAATATGATGCTGCTTTGGTTACTACAGCCCTGTAGGAAAGTTTGAAGTCTAGTAATTTGATACATTCAGATTTGATCTTTTTGCTTAATTAACCCTTGGCTATTTGGACCCTTTTTTGGTTCTAAATAAAACATAGAATTATTTTTTTCTAGATCTGTGAAATATGACATTAGCATTTTAATGGAAATTGCCATTGCATCTGTAAACCACTTCAGGCAGTGTGGACATTTTAACAACACTGATTCTACTAGTCCAAAAGCATAATGTGTTTTTCCATTTTTTTCTCTACAATTTATTTTCTTAGTGTCTTGTAGTTATTTTTGTGGAAATGTTGAAAAACTTGACTAAACTTAAAAGCTTCCCCCAGCAAAGGAAATAATCAACAACACAAATAGGAAACTTTCAGAATAGGAGAAAATATTTGAGAATTATACATCCAGAAAAGGGCTACAAAGAACTCATGCAAGGGGCGGTGCCTGTGGCTCAAAGGAGTAGTACACCAGCCCCATATGCTGCAGGAGGCAGGTTCAAACCCAGCCCTGGCCAAAAACTGCAAAAATAAATAAATAAATAAATAAAATAAAGAACTCATGCAAATCATCAAGAAAGTATCAAACAGCCCCATCAAAAAGTAGACAACAAACATGAACAGAAAAACTTTTCAAAAGAAAGTAAACAAATAGCCAACAAATACTTGAAAAAATGTGCACCATGACTAATCATCACAGATATGCAAATTAGAAGCATAATGAGATATCACTGTACTCCTGTTAGAATGGCTTTTATTAAAAAGTTCCCAAATAACAGATGCTGGTGTGGGTGCAGACAGGAATGCTTCTACACTGTTGGTGGGACTGCAAATTCGTACAGCCTCTGTGGAAAGCAGTGTAGAGATTCCTCAAAGAACTGAAAGTAGACCTATTATTCGACCCAGCAATCCCAATACTGAATATTTATCCAAAGGAAAAGAAGCCATTTTAACAAAAAGACACTATCCTGGAAAGTTGATTGCAGCACAGTTAGCAATTGTAAAGTTGCAAAATCAACCTAAGTGTCCATCAATTCATGAATAAATTAACACAGGCAGAAGATGTATAACACAGAGCACTACTCAGCCATGAAGAAGGATGACTTAATGGCTTTTGCAACAGTTTGGATGGAACTGGTGACCATTATCCTAAGGGAAGTATCTAAAGAATGGAAAAAAAATATTGCGTGTACTCACTGTAAAAATAGAACTGAAGAACATACATGTGCTTACTGGGAAATAAAACTTCAAGGAAATTAAGCAGGGGTGGGGAAGAGAGGATGGGTGAAAACCTGCCTAACTGGTACGCTGAACACTATTTGTCTGGATGATGGGTGCTGATCCACGCTACCAAAATATTACCCCTGTAATACTTTTAAATAAAAGGAGAAAAAAGAGGAAGAGAAAGAGTTATTTCTTTGTCTGAGTGTACCTTCAGAAGGTCACATGAAGACACGCTGAGAAAGTAGCGGTCCACATACCAGAAAGAAAGCCCTCACTGGAGATGAACCAGCTGGAACCTTGACCTTGGACTTGCAGCCTCCAAAACTGTGAGAACAAGTTTCTATTTCTCAAACAACCCAGGCTGTGGTATTCTATCTTAATTGCAGTTTTAGCAAACAAATACACTCAGTCCATCAGAAACCTCTCTTTTGTCCCCCTTAAATCCTATATCCACTGCTAACAGAGCTCTCCTGAGCTCTATTCCCTCATCTTGACTTGCCTGGCAGTCAAAAAGCAGCTAAGAAGGGAGTTTCTTAACTCCTCCCTCCAGGGAAGTATATTCTTGAGTCCCCTACACCCTTAAATATTATTGGTCTTGTGGGAAGTTGTATGGGTTCTACGTTCTAAAGAAAATGATTCAAAGGTCAATTACGGCTTACTTAAATGACAATTACCACATTACTATATTTACCAAAGGTTTATTCAGTGTTTTATTTATTTTTATTATTTTTATTTTTTGAGATAGACTCTTAAGCTGTCACTGTGCTTAGAGTGCCACCCTGGGTAGAGTTGCTACCCTGGGTAGAGTGCCATGACATAACAGCTCACAGCAACCTCCAACTCTTGGGCTTAAGCGATTCTCTTGCCTCAGCCTCCCGAGTAGCTGGGACTACAGGCCCCTGCCACAACGTCCGGCTATTTTTTGGTTGTAGTTGCCACTATTGTCTTTTAGCTGAAAAACAGGCCAGTTTCGAACCTGCCAGCCTTGGTGTATGTGGCTGGTGCCCTACCCACTGAGCTATGGGCTCTGCCCTATTCAGTGTTTTATTAAGAAGTCTGGCTGCCAGGCTTTGCTTTGCAAAACTTTTTCCATGACTTCACCCAGGGGTTCCTGGGCAGGAGTCTGCCATTTGGGGTGAGTATGATTTGTTATCTATTCTAATTTTCAAATTCTGGTCTTCTTGTACTAATAACTTTGTAGCATTCCTTTTATTTTCATCCACAATTTCGTTGCTGTGCAGGTGCTTCATTGTTATTGATAGGCAGGTTCTTTCATTACTTTGGGTTTTCCTTTCCCAGGAGGCAGGAGATGGAGGAGTTAAACAGGTCCTAGGTCTTTGGCCCACCCAAGCAGTAGTGCTTCCCAACTCCTCCCAGCCCCCAATCTTTGCTTCTGTTCTCACTGGCGGAAACACTGGTTATCCGCTCAGGATGTGTATCCATTCACAGATTCTTTAGTCAATTCTCACCCAAGGCTATAAGTTTTCTTCTTTTTCTTTCTTTCTTTCTTTTTTTTTTTTTTTGAGACAGAGCTGCCCTGGGTAGAGTGTCTTGGCATCAAAGCTCACAGCAACCTCAAACTCTTGGGCTCAAGTGACCTTCTTTCCTCAGCCTCCCAAGTAGCTGGGACTACAGGTGCCTGTGATTTTTCTTTTCTTTTATTATTTTTAAAAATTGTACATTCTTTTTATTATAATAAATGCAAATATATACAAAAGACACTGGTATAATGAATCCTTATTTATCTGTTACCTAGATTCAACAATTATCAAAATTTTGTTATAGAAAATTATAATATTTTCCTTTCTGTCCTTATATTGCTGAAATATTTTCAAGGAAAATCCAGGCTTCCAATCATTGCTCCATTGTACATGGCTGTTTTCTTTATAATCTCTGTGCCATTATCAGATGTTTTTAATACATTCTTGGTTTCACCTAATTCTGATCCATACTTTAAATTTCCCCAGGATTATATTAAAAATATTTTTTACATTTGGTTCAAGGTCTAGACTTTTTGTTTGTTTGGGATTCATTGACGGTACACAGTACAAAGAATTAGGGCACACTGATTGCATTTGTTAGGTAAAGTCCTTTTTATAATTGTGTCCTGCCCCCAGAGGTGTACCATACACCATGACCCCCTACCCCCTCCCTCCTTACCTCTCTCTGCTCCCTCATTCCCCTCCCCCTCCCCTTGTATTAGCTAATCTATTGCCTTCATATTAGAATTGAGTACATTGGATTCTTACTTCTCCATTCTTTTTTTTTTTTTTAAATTAAGTCATATATACATAGATCATGAATACATTTATGCCTTTGTGGGATTCAATGTGTTGATTATTTGTACAAATTGGAGTGCTTATATCCTACTAATTAACATAGCTTTCACCTCATTTACTTAATTACAGTGTTAAGATGTTTGTGTTCAATACTTGATAGATTTGACTTGAACCCTTGCAATATGCTTCATAAGTGAGATCCCATCATTAACCCTCCCTCTATCAAACCACCCCCTCTCTTCCCATTCCCCTCCCCTTCCCTCCTTCATCCTGGGCTATAGTTGTGATTCATCTCTCATATGAAAGTGTGAGTGATTATAAATTGGTTTTATAGTAGTACTGAGTACATTGGATAGTTTTTTTCCATTCCTGAGATATTTTACTAAGAAGAATATTTTCCTGTTCTATCCATGTAAACATAAAAGAGGTAAAGTCTCCATCTTTTTAAAATGCTACATAGTATACCATAGTATACATATACAACAATTTATTGATCCATTCATGGGTTGATGGGCACTCTTGGCTGTACAGAAGCTATTCAGTTTAATTAAGTCCCATTTGTTTATTTTTATTGTTGTTGCACTTGTTAGTGAAGTGTTCTTCATAAAATCTTTCCCCAGGCTGATATCTTCCCCATCCTTTCTTCAAGGATTTTATTGTTTCATGCCTTAGATTTAAATCTTTTATCCATCTTGAATCAATGTTTGTATGTGGTGAAATGTGCTGGTCCAGTTTCAGTATTTTACTTGTAGTTATCCAGTTCTCCTAGCACCATTTGTTGAATAGAGATTCTTTTCCCCAGTGTATGTTCTTGTTTGGTTTACCAAAGATCAGGGGACTATACGATGTTGATTTCATCTCATGGTCTTCTCTTCAGTTCCAAATGTCTATGTCTCTATTTGTGTGACAATACCATGCTGTTTTGATCACTGTTTTTATTTGTAGGATAGTCTACAGTCTGGTAGGGTGATACCTAGCTTTGTTTTTATTACTAAGCATTACCTTGCCTATACAGGGTTTTTTCTGTTTCCATACGAAATGAAGAATTTTTTTTCCCCCAAATCTTCAAAGTATGATGTTGGTACTCTAATGGGGATTGCACTAAATCTGTAGATTGCTTTGGGAAGTTTAGACATTTTAACAATATTGATTCTTCTCAGCCATAAGCATCGTATGTGCTTCCATTTGTTAATATCTTCTGCTATTATTGTATTTCTTTCTTTCTTTCTTTTTTTTTTTTGTGTGTGTGGAGACAGAGTCTCACTTTAATGCCCTCGGTAGAGTGCCATGGCATCACACAGCTCACAGAAACCTCCAACTCCTGGGCTTAGGCAATTCTCTTGCCTCAGCCTCCCGAGTAGCTGGGAGTACAGGCGCCTGCCACAACGCCCGGCTATTTTTCTGTTTTGCAGTTCGACTGAGGCTGGATTTGAACCCACCACCTTTGGTATATGGGGCCGGCGCCCTACTTGATGAGCCACAGGTGCCACCTGTATTTCTTTTCTTAGGGTTTTAGAGTTTATCTTGTAGAGGTCCTTCACCTCTTGTGTTAAATATATTCCTAGGTATTTCTTTCTTTCTTTTTTTTTTTTTAAGCTACTGTGAAGGGAATTGGGTCTTTGATTATCTTCTCATCCTGGCTGTTACTGGCACATACAATGGCTACTGATTTGTGCACATTGATTTTATATCCTGAGACATTACTGTATTTTTTTATCACTGCCAGGAGTCTTTTGATTGAGTCTTTAGGGTTCTCTAAGTATAAGATTATACCGTTGGCAAAGAGGGAGAGTTTGACCTCCTCTGACCCCATTTGGATGCCCTTTCTTTCCTTCTCTTGCCTAATTGTATTGGCTAGAACTTCTAGCACTATGTTGAATAGTAGTGGTGATAGAGGACAGCCTTGTCTGGCTCCAGTTCTAAGTGGAAAAGCTTGAGTTTTACTCCATTCAGTATATTAGCTGTGGGTTTCCCATAGATGGCTTCAATCAGGTTAAAAAATGTACCAACCTATGCCTATATTCTTAATTGTTCTAATTAGAAAAGGATCAGATGTTCTACATCTATTGAGAGGATCATTTGGTCTTTGTTTTTGCTTCTGTAGATATGGTGAGCTGTGTTTATGGACTTGTGTATGTTAAACCAGTCTTGCATCCCTGTGATGAAACCTACTTGATCATGATGTATGTTTTTTTAATATGTAGCTGTAGTCTATGGCTAGGATTTTATTGATAATTTTTGCATCTATATTCATTAGTTAAATTGGTCTGAAGTTCACCTTTTTAGCTGGGTCTTTTCCTGGTTTTGGTATCAGGGTGATGTTTCCTTCATAGAATGTGTTTGGAATAATTTATGCAGTATGGGTATAAGCTCTTCTTTGAAGATTTGATCAAATTCTGATATGAAGCCATCTGGACCAGACCATTTTTTTATTGGGGGATTTTTTATTGTTTTTTCTATCTCTGTACTTGAAATTGGTCTGTTCAAGGCATCTATTTCTTCTTGGTTAAGTCATGTGAGAGGTCATGATTCCAGGTATTGGTCCATTTCCTCCAGATTGTCAAATTTCTAGACATAGAGTTTTATGTAGTGATCAGAGATAATCTCTTCTATCTCTGTGGCATCTATTATTTCCCCTTTATCATTTCTCACTGAAGTTATTAGAGATTTTGTTTTTCTATTTCTAGTTAATCTGGATAAAGGTTTATTGATTTTATTTATTCTTTTGAAAAACCAACTTTTTTTTGTTAATTTTCTGAATGATTCTTTTGTTTTCAATTTCATTAATCTCTGATTTAATTTTGGTTATTTCTTTACTCTTGCTGTGTTTGGGATTAGATTGTTTTGATTTTTCCAATTCCAGAAGAAGGTTTGTTCTCTTTTTGTTTTTGAATGTAGGTGTCTAAAGGGATGAATTTCCCTGTTAAAACTGCTTTTGTTGTATCCCATAGGTTTTGGTAACTTGTGTCTTCGTTGTTCTTATGTTTGAGGAATTTATGATTTTCTCTCTAATCTTTTCCTGAACCCAACTATCATTCAACATAAGACGGTTTAATTTCCATGCCTTTGTGTGGTGAAGAATGATTTTGTTGGAGTTGAATACCACCTTTATTGCCTTGTGGTCTGAGAAGAGGTGAAGTATAATTTCTATTCTTTTCATTTTGCTGAGGTTTGATTTGTATCCTAGGATGTGATCTATTTTTGAGTATGGTCTTTGGGCTGATGAGAAAAATGTATATTCTTTAGCTTTGTGATGATGTGTTCTGTGTGTGTCAATTAATCCCATTTGTTATAGTGTCACATTTAAGTCCTTTGTATCTTTGTTTAGTTTCTGTTCAGAGGATCTGTCCAATTCTGTGAGAGGGGTATTAATGTCCTTGGTTATATAGTGGTGTAATGGGATATTATATCACCCAAACCCATTAAGGTCTGTTTCATAAATCTGAGAGCATTTAATTTGGGTGCATAAGTATTTAAAATTGAGATGGCTTCTTGTTGTACTATTCCTTTGACCAGTATGAAGTATCCATCTTTGTCTTCTTTAACTTTAGTTGCTTTAAATCTGCTTGTGTCTAAGAATAAGATTGCAAACCCTCCTTTCTTCTAATTTCCATTTTCTTAAAATACAGTTCTCTATCCCTTAGAGTCTTGATTTGTCCTCTAAGGCTAGGTGTGTTTGTGGATATAATATATAGTTAGCTTGTGCTTTTTTTTTTTTTGTGGAGACAGAGTCTCAGTCTATTGCCCTTGGTAGAGTGCTGTGGAGTCACAGCTCACAGCAACCTCCAGCTCTTGGGCTTAAGCAATTCCCTTGCCTCAGCTTCCTATGTAACTGGGACTATAGGCACTCGCCACAGTGCCCAGCTGAGCTTATGCTTTTTTATCCAATCAGCCAGACTGTGCCTCTTTAGTGGGGGAATTCAATCCATTGACATTTATAGAGACTTGGTAAGTGTGGTGGAATTCTATTCATCTTTTGTGTAGTTTTATCCTTTGTGCATTGGGGAAGCTAAGTTTTGACCATTAGCTTCTGGGTGTTTACTCTGATGGTGGTCCTTTGTGATGTTCAGTGTTGAGAATAGGTCTAAATATTTCCTGTAGAGCTGGTCTTGTTGTGCTCTAAATTTCCTCAGTGTTTGTATCGCCACAAAAGATTGGATTTCTCCATCAATTTTGAAGGTTAGTTTAGCAGGATATAGAATTCTGACCTGAAAATCATTTTGTTTAAGAATATTGAAGGTTGGGTGGTGTCTGTAGCTCAGTGGGTAGGATGCCTGCCCCATATACCGAGAGTGGTGGATTTAAACCTGGTCCTTGCCAAACTGCAACAAAAAAGTAGCTGGGCATTGTGGCAGGCACCTATAGTCCTAGCTACTTGGGAGGCTGAGACAAGAGCATCACCTAAGCCCAAGAGTTGGAGGTTGCTGTGAGCTGTGATGCCATGGCATTCTACTGAGGGCAATAAAGTGAGACTCTATCTCTAAAAAAAAAGAATGTTGAAGGTGGAATATCATTCATTTCTGGCTTGGAAAGTTTTAGTTGGAAAGTCTGCTGTCACCCTAATGGCTCTGTCCTTGTAGGTCAGTTGGTGCTTACTCCTAGCTGTTTGCAGAATTTTCTCTTTCATCTTTGGACAGGTTCATTATAATGTGTCTGTTTGAGTTGAGATGATCTAGGGTTCGAAATCCTTCTAAAAGGAGTATGTTTAGATCTTTAGTAAAACTTGGGAAGTTTTCATTTATGGTAGTCTCCACTAGGGCTTCCATTCCTTTGGGAAAATCTTCTAATTGTACTAGGAGAACTCAGAACTCAAATCTGTCCTCCTTTTTCTTTCTCACTTCTTCTTTGCTTCAAATTACCTTGCCGGAGAGTTAGGTGTTAAAGTAGCCTATTGGTGTAAGGCCAAAAGGAAGAGAAGGGTAAAGAGCAAGCAGGGAGAAACAGGAGGAAAAGGAAAAAAAAAAAAGGAAAAGCAAAAAAGGAAAGAAAAACAATAAAAAGAAGAGAAGAATCAAAGAACAAGGTTTGGCGCCTGTGGCTCAAGTGGCTAAGGTGCCAGCCATGTACACCTGAGCTGGCGGGTTCGAATCCAGCCCGGGTCTGGCAAACAATGATGACTGCAACAACAACAACAAAAAAAATGGCCAGGCATTGTGGTGGGCGCCTGTAGTCCGAGCTACTTGGGAGGCAGAGGCAGGAGACTTGCTTGAGCCCAAGAAATGGAGGTTGCTGTGAGCTGTGATGTCACAGCCCTCTATCCAGGGTGATAGCTTGAGGCTCTGTCTCACACACACAAAAAAAGGATTGAAGAACAAGAGAGAAAGAGGATAGGAAAAGAGAATTAGAGAAATAGAAGAAATGGTATTGATTGGTACAATGCTAAGACTGTCTGTTGACTGATTTTGAGGCTCTTCACTGGGTTCCTCAAAATCAGGAGCTCCTTCGTAGCCTGAGCAAAGCCAAACACTTGCTTTTCCAAAAATAGGAACAGAAATAAGAAGAGCAAAAACAAAAGACAAGAAGAAATAAATAAATAAAAATAAAAATAAATAGAAAAATTCTGCAGTATGAACTTGCCAATATTATCTTCTGAGAACCAAATGTAGAAGCACTGACTAGATCATGATCTCTTGGCCAGACTACTGTTGTGATCTCCCTGCAAGACCACAGCCATGCCACCCTAGCTCTCAGTGAAAAAAGAAAAAAACAATAATAATAAAAAAATAAGAATAGGTAAAGAAAATTAAAAATACAGTTGTATCAAATAAAGGAGAGAGGGAAGAGAAACAAGGGAAGAAAGAATGAAAAAAGAGGGTATATCTTAGCTATTGCACAAGTGATTTGTGTGGGAAAGATGAAAAAAGTAGATAAATCTTTATCAAAAGAGAGAAATGGAGAGGAGTGATGTAGAGAGAGAGAATAAATGAGACTAAAATAGCATAACCAATGTTATAAGAGCCCTTGCTCTTGATGAAAGTAAAAATGGCAGTTACATACAGAATCAACCAAATTCACAAATACAACACAAGAAAACAAAACACAACAAAGCTCAGATAGCCAAAAACAGCAGCAACCTTGGCAGCAAAGAAAAAAAATACTAAAAAAAAGAAAAAGGAAAAAAAATTTATATACACACACATGTATGTGTGTATATATATATATATAATTTTTTCCTTTTTTTAGTATTTTTCTTCACTGCGTATATATATGTATACACACATATATACACATGCAGCAGTATATATCCATGTATATACACACACAGTGGTATATGTATGTGTGTATACATAATTTTTTCCTTTTTTAAATATTTTTCTTCACTATGTATATATATATACACACATATATGTACACGCAGCAGATATATATCCAACTTTAATAAAAATATGTATATGTTGCAATATATTGCCAGGACACCAGATAGTGCTGTGGGGTTTTTTGGAGATGAAGAACCTAGCTGTCAACCTTTCTGTATTTCCTAGCATGGTCCTCGTTCCTATCTTAGTTGCCCTCAGTGATTGCATGATTATTTCCTCAGCATTCAGATCCTGCCAGGTAGGGATCATAAATCTCTCCAGAATCCTTCAGAGGCAGGTCTCAAAATGCCCCCTATGGGGTGTGGGAGTCACTGAGCCTGGCCCAAGAGTGGAGTTCCGGTCCTGGCAGGGGAACAAAGACAGCCGTGTTTTAGGTCCCCGTTAAGAGGCCCACCCTCAGGACCTTCTCACAACCTTCCCTCATGGTGGCCCCCTGGCAGCCTGGACCTTCCCAGTATGGCTGCCTCACTAGCCACCAAACGGATGGCAAATCCACTCCAACTGAAATCTGGTTGCTGTATACTGTGCAAGTCCACTCACTCTTCTAAGCTTTCCACTCAACATGTAGCTTCTCCAGAAAACCAAAAACTGCAGAAAGACTTCCTCCCATCCCTGGACTTCTGTGGGGATGGGGAGCAGCCATTCCTGCCAGCTCCCAAACACTCATCTAGTCAGTAAGATCTCCACCAATATGGATCATATGCTGTACACCACCACCTTGCTATGCACCCTGAACTAAAACTCCAGGTAGGCTCCCCACACCAGGTATGGCTGTGTCTCTTTCTTTCACCAGTTGTCCTAGGAGAACTCAGCTGAATGATCCTTCCAGTCTGCCATCTTGCTCCATCCCCTGCGTTTATTCTTTTAAAAAGACAGCTCCTGTTTCTTAGTCCTCATCCCTGGACCACCATAATTAACCTAAATACCACTAACAAGAAAGGAAGACAGCATGCCACAAAGTGCTGCGATGAAGAGAAAACTGCACAGAAAAGCATTTGGAAGTGATTTTCTCTAAAAAAGGAGAAAAGCTTTTGGCATTTGTTGAGCAATTATTTCTCAGGTAAACAGGGTGTAAGTTGGAGATATAACACACATAACCTGAGATCTTAGGCACACCACTCTGCGAGGTCACCTACCTGTTTGGGTCAGGGTTTTCAGGCTCTGATTGCAAAATATTCGCACTCGAGCTACTGCTGGCTTCGTCAGAGCAGCCTCTGAAAAACCTGGCAGCCCTTCTTGTCTTTGTTCTTCCACTCATGTTCCCCCCACCAAGTGACAAACAGCTGGTAGAATGAAGAATACCATTGGCTTTCTCCTTCCTATTTTATGAATAACATGAAACTATACATCATTGGTTTTAAATTTGTTTCCTTTTATGTTTTCTGACTTCACAGATGTTTCTCCTGCAAGGGGGAAACTGTGAGTGGACACATTTTGAAAGGCTTCTGAGTCTTCTGTTGCATCACACTGTGTGACATGTCATAATACAGACTGGCAGCTGTGCTCCAGGCAGGCGGTGGACACGCTTCTAACTCTCATCTTCAAATGCCTTATTGTACCATATTTCAAATTCACTAAATAATACACAGCCCCCCCATATACAGCCTATTTTCCTCTAACAAATCTGGATGTCTTGCTGTGTTTGCTCTAGTCCCTGTTAAGAGGCTCTAGTACTTTAAAAAAAATAAATAAAATATCAGAAATACATTGGCAGACCCCAAAATATTTCCCAATCTTACCTTTCTCCTTTATTTTTTACAGATAACTACAAGTTATCTGAAAGTTTATATACTCCATTCCTATGTATTAAGATCATTAAATATAAAATATCATTTCAAATCAAAAGTTTTGTTTATTATATCTCAAACAAGAAGCAGTGCAAGTAATCACAGTACACACCTAAATTATTGGCACATTTTTGCCATCTGAGCAGTAGCTTGTGTGTGGCAGCAGTGAAGAAGTCTGCTGAGTGAGTGGAGATGAAATCTCACTAAAGACACAGCTTGTTGAGAATTAAATATTTTTCACTTCAAGAAGAGATTCAGGCTCGGTGTCTGTGGCTCAAGTGGCTAAGGCGCTAGCCACATACACTTGAGATGGTGGGTTCAAATCCAGCCTGGGCCAACCCAATAACAATGATAGCTGCAACCAAAAAAATAGCCAGGCATTGTAGTGGGTGCGTATAGTCCCAGCTATTTGGGTAGCAGAGGCAGGAGACTCGCTTGAGCCCAGGAATTGGAGGTTGCTGTGAGCTGTGACGTCACAGCACTCTACCCAGGGTGACAGCTTGAGGCTCTGTCTCAAAAAAAAAAAAAAGAAGAAGAAGAGATTCAAAGCTCTGAAGTGGTAGTCAGTTGGCGCAAGGTCTGGTGACTACGGTGGATAACAGAATTTCCAATTCCAGCTTCTGTTATTTCAGTAGCATTATTTGTGCAACTCTTGGTCAAGCACCCTCTTGCAAGAGAATTGACCTGTCTCTATTGACCAGTCTTGCCTGCTTAATTACAAGGATCCTTATCACATCATTCAAATAGTTGCAGGAGGTACTGACTGTAATCAATTGACCAGGTTTCATGAAGCTGTAGTGGATAATTCCAGCACTGGACCACCAAATATACGCCATTAGCTTTTTTTTGATGAATATTAAGTTTTGGACTGTATTTTGGCACTTCATCCTTTTCAACCATTGTGCTCAACACTTGGAATTGTCAAAAAGAACCCACTCTCATCACTCATAACAATGCAGTGTAGAAATGTCTCACCTTTATGTCATGATAGCAAAGAAAGGCAAGTTTGAGACCATTTCTCTTCTGATGCTTATTTAACTCATGCGTAACTCATCTACCCAGCTAGCTTCTTGACCTGGCTGGTTTGTTTCAAATGGTCCAATAGTGTTGGAATAGTAGTGACAAACCTCGCTGATAATTCACTCGTGGCGTGAGATGAATTTGCTTTTATTATAGCTTTCAGCTCCCCATTACCGACTTTGTTCTTAGGTCACCCATGTGGCCCATATTCAAGATTAAAATCACCAGAATGGAAGTGCTCAAACCATCCACGTGCTGTGTGTTCATTAGCCACATCCTCCCCAAATGCTTCGTTGATATTTTGAAATATCTGCACTGCATTGGACCCATGATGGAACTCATATTTGAAAATAACACACATTTTTTACTTATCTATAGTTTCACAAAAATTGCTCTAAAACATTTGAAAGATAATCATAGCCGAAATATGTATGTATGTAAAGAATGAGGATGTACCTGTATAATTAAAACAAAGTAAAAAAGCTTGGCGCCTGTAGCACCATGGTTATGGTGTCCGCTACATACACCGAGGCTGGCGGGTTTGAACCCAGCCTGGGACAGCTAAATAACAATGGCAACTGCAACAAAAAATAGCCAGATGTTGTGGCAGGAGCCTATAGTCCCAGCTACTTGGGAGGCGGAGGCAAGAGAATCACTTAAGCCCAAGTGTTTGAAGTTGCTGTGAGCTGTGACATCAGAGCACTCTACCAAGGGTGACATAGTGAGACTCTGTCTCAATAAACAAACAAACAAATAAATAAAGTAAGGAATGTCAGAGCAAAAAATCAGAAATATTAACTGTCAAACTTAGTACTTAAGGAAATCAGACATTTCATACTTAATGACCTAATTTTTAAAAATATTTTATACGCTCGGCGCCTGTGGCTCAACGGGCTAAGGTGCCAGCCACGTACACCTGAGATGGCAGGTTCGAATCCAGCCCAGGCCTGCCAAACAACAATGACGGCTGCAACCAAAAAAATGGCCAGGCGTTGTGGCGGGCGCCTGTAGTCCCAGCTACTTGGGAGGCAGAGGCAGGAGACTCGCTTGAGCCCAGGAATTGGAGGTTGCTGTGAGCTGTGATGCCATGGCACTCTACCCAGGGCAACAGCTTGAGGCTCTGTCTCAAAAAAAAAAGAAAAAAATGATAAAAATATTTTATAATATTGGTTTGGTGCCCATAGCTCAATGACTAGGGCACTGGCCACATACATTGAGGCTGGTAGGTTTGAGCCTGGTGTGGGCCTGCTAAATAACAATGACAATTGCAACCAAAAAATAGCCAGGTGTTATGGTGCCTGTAATCCCAGCTACTTGGGAGGCTGAAGAAAGAGAATTGCTTAAGCCCAAGAGTTTGAGGTTGCTGAGCTGTGATGCCATGGCGACATAGTAAGTCTCTGTCTCAAAAAAAAATTTATAATATCATATAAACACACATCCAGAAATAATATAATTTTCATGTTTAAAATATGAAGTAAGTGATGTGCCACTCTCAGTTTTCTTACATTATCTATCCCGCGACGTTAACTCAAATTAACTTGTTTTAACTGCCGTGTTGCATTTTATCATATATACATAGTACAACACAATTCATTTACCCTTTGTTCTGTAGATTTATACTTATGTTGTTTTCAGTTTTTCAGCAACAAATATTGATCAATGCATATTCTTGCACACACATTGCAAGGTTTTTCTGGGCATATACTGAGAAATTGTATGTAAGTTGTTGATGAGAAGTCTATAATTCTCCTTTATTTTATTTTTTGGCAATTTCTCTAGTAGTTTTTAAGATTTTGTGTTTATTCATGCTGTTTTCCAGTTTTATTTTGATGTACCTAGGTTGGGTAGTAGTTTTTATTTCTCTTCATTTATACTCAGAGGGCCTTTTCTATTTGAGTACGCATGTGTTTTTTTAATTCTGGACTATTTTTTGGGCATCTGAGCTTCACATATTGCTTCTCTGCCAGTGCCTCTATTTTCTTTACATCTCTTTACATCGTTTAAATGGTAACTTCTGCATCTTACTTTTTTCACTTAGAAATGTATCTTGGCAGTTTTTCTGACTTAGTTTGAAATAATCTTTCTCATTCATTCATGGTTGATTAGTGTTTCATTGGATGAATGTGCCATAACCTGTGTACCCTGTCTCATACTGATGGGCATTTTGATATTAAAAACAATGTGCAATAAATAACATTGTACTTAAGTAGGTCTCTGTATGTGTGAGTATATATGCAAGACTATATACCCAGAGGAGGAACTGCTGGCTCAAAGTCTATCTGTATTTGACCAGAAATAAAGCCACCCATATGCAGTCAATTTATCTTTGACAAGCTTTTCAGGAGTACACAATTGGGAAGGGATACTATAGCCTAGCGGTTCTCAACCTGTGGGTTGCGACCCCTTTGTAACAATGAAAATACATCATGGAATTAGGAAGGCTGAGAACCACTGCTATAGTCTTTTCAATAAATGGTGCCAAGAAAACTAGATAACCACAGGCAAAAGAATTAAATGGACTTATCTCACACTGTATACAAAAATTAATTTGAAATAGATAGGCTCGGTGCCTGTAGCTCAGCGGCTAGGGCACCAGCTACATACACTGGAGCTGGTGGGTACAAACCCAGCCTGGGCCTGCCAAATGACAATGACAATTACAACAAAAAAAATAGCCAGGCATTGTGGCATGCATCTGTAGTCCCAGCTACTTGGGAGGCTGAGGTAAGAGAATCGCTTAAGCCTAAGAGTTTGAGGTTGCTGTGAGTTGTGATGCCACAGCACTGTTCTGAGGGCAACATAGTGAAACACTGTCTCAAAAAAAAAAATTTGAAATGGATAAAAAAATTCAAACATAAGACCTAAAAGTATAAAATTTCTAGAAGAAAAAAATTCTTGACATTGGTCTTGGAAATAACAATTTTTAGAATTTTGAGACAGAGTCTTGCTTTGTTGTCCAGGCTAGAGTGCTGTGGCATCAGCCCAGCTCACAGAAACCTCAAACTCCTGTGTTCAAGCAATCCTCCTGCCTCAATCTCCCTAGCATCTGGGAGTAAGGGGCCAGTCATGATGTCTGGCTAATTTTTCTATTTTTTAGTACAGACAGGATTTCCCTCTTGCTCAGGCTGGTCTTGAACTCCTGAGCTCTATTGATCCTCCCACCTCAGCCTCCCAGGGTGCTAGGATTATAGGCATGAGCCACCATGCCCAGCCTTGACAATGATTTTTTTTTTTTTTTTTTTTGCAGTTTTTGGCCAAGGCTGGATTTGAACCCACCACCTCCGGTATATGGGGATGGCACCCTACTCCTTGAGCCACAGGCACCACCCAACAATGATACTTTTGATATGACACCAAAGGTACAGTTAACAAAAGCAAAAATAAATCAGCGGAACCACATCAAACTAAAAGGCTTCTGCACAGCAAAGGAGGCAATCCACAAAATGAAAATACAACCTACAGAATGAAAAAGCATATTCAGAAACCACATAGCTGAGAAGGGGTTAATAGCCAAAGTATATAAGGAACTCACACAACTTAATGGCAAAAAACCAAATATCTCAAAAACAAGCAAAGGTTGTAAACAGACATTTTTCTAAAGAAGATGTACAAGTAGGTAACATGTACAAGAAAAAGTGCTCAAAAGCACTACTTATCAAGGACATGCAAATCAAAACTATAAGGAGATACCACCTTATGTCTCTTAGGATAGCTATTACCAAAAGGTAAGAGATAAGTATTGGTGAGGATGTGGAGAAAAGGTAACCTTGTACACAGTTGGTGGTAAAGTCATTGTGGAAAATAGTATGGAGGTTCCTCAAAAACCTGCAAATAGAATTACTATGTGATTCAGCAATCCCACTTCTGGGTATATACCACAGGAATCAAACCAGTATGTTGAGGAGACAGGTGCACCTCCATGTTCATTGCAACTTGATTCACAACAGCCAAGATACTATGGAGGAAAATGACTTAAAAGTCCATTGACAGATGAATAGATAAAGAAAATGCCATTTATACATACACAAAGGAATAAAATTTAGTCATAAAAAAGTAGAAAACTATGTCCTTCGCGACAGCATGAGTGAAACTGGAGTGTGTTATGCTAAGTGAAATTAGCCAGACAGACAAGTGCTGTGTGATCTCACTTGTATGTGGGATCTAAAAAAGTCGCATTTACAGAAGCAGAGGGGAAAATAGCAGTTGTCAGTCACCGAAGAGTGGGGAGAGGTGGGCCTGGGGAGAAGCTGGTTGTCAAGGGATACAGTTTCAGTTACAAAAGCAATAAATTCTAAGGCTCTGGCTCAGCGCCTGTGGCTCAATGGGTTAAGGCGCCAGCCACGTACACCTGAGCTGGCAGGTTCCAATCCAGCCCAGGGCCACCAAACAACAATGACCGCTGCAACCAAAAAATGGCCGGGCATTGTGGCGGGTGCCTGTAGTCCCAGCTACTTGGGAGGCAGAGGCAGGAGACTCGCTTGAGCCCAGGAATTGGAGATTGCTGTGAGCTGTGATGCCACAACACTATCCAGGGTGACA
>CAUYON010164306.1:0-14245 GCA_963573935.1 Arctocebus calabarensis | reverse complement strand
AAAAAAAATAGCCGGGCGCTATGGCGGGCGCCTATATTCCCAGCTACTAGGGAGGCTGAGGCAAGAGAATCTCTTAAGCCCAAGAGCTGGAGGTTGCTGTGAGCAGTGTGACGCCACGGCACTCTACCCAGGGCGATAAAGCGAGACTCTGTCTCTACAAAAAAAAAAAATAATAATAATAATAATAATAAAATAATACAAATAAATGTGTCCCCTGTTAGGGAAGAAATATATCATACATTGTAAGTTCTTTCTCTACTGTTTCTACTTAATCACAAAGTACATATCACAACTTCTAACATTGTGTAGTCAACATAACCACACTAGGAATTACACAGACTCTGTTGCCTAGCTCCTCTGTGGCTCAGTTTTGCTACATATAAAATGAGGCTAATACACCCTCTCTACCCCAGTGGTGGTAGTGAGGATTCAATGCAATCTGCTAGATAAATAAAGTGATGGTTTTCAGAATCTGTTAAAACTTTTTATAAGGGGCCAGGCCGTGTGGTTTAGTGCAAAGAGTATGCCTTTTAGAGTCAGACAGCCTGGGAGAACTATAGGACTTGGGCTTCTGTTTTCTCATCTCTAAAATAAAGATAATACTAATAACAATGCCTTTCTTACAGGGTTGTCATGAAGATTGAAAACAATGTAACCTGTCTAGCACAGGAACAGGCTTGAACTAGTCACTTAGTAAATGATAGTCATCCATTAATATTATTACAATTATTTATGCCATTATGCAAGGTTGCACAATGAAGTTCCCAAATTCATCCTAGAAAATGTGCTTTGAAGGGTGGCCTAGTTGCTGGCATAGGTGCGTAGTTTTCCAAGGGGTGTACCTTGAAGGTGACCATAGCAATATTTAGCAACGAGGTATGTAGCACTTTGTCTAGGATGAGTTCCCAAATTTAATTCTCTGACCTGTACAGCATGGCCTAAGTGGGAATATCAACTATGTTCGACCTGTTTGGCCTCTCCAAAGGCATCTTGATTAAGAACTTAATAAGCTAGAAAGAGTTCTATTTTTTTTTCTGTTATCATTTATATCATGTATCATTTAGATCACATATGCTGGCATATATAGCACATTCATTATCTCATTTGCACCTCATGCCAGTCTTAGGAGGCAAGCAGAGTGGCCCTTGACTACACTGCTCTGCCTGGCAGCCAGAAGAGTCTGCTGCAGAAGGATTAAATGATGGTCCTGATCACACAACAAATGAGTGATAAAGCTGAGGCCAGAATGGAGGACTTCCAGTGTTCTTCATCTCATGCTGTGTCTTCCTTTGTTCTTGCATTCACTCAACAAGGATTTATTTACCTCCTTTTGTATGTCACTCACCATGCTAAATAAGTTCTACTGATTCAAAGATGAATAAAAGGGCGTGCCTCTAACCAAAATAATTTAAGAAAGTAAAAGAAAAGAAAACTTTTCAACACCATCCCAGGGAATGTAATAGAAAATACTTTTACCAATGATGTGACTTGAAATCTTTCAAGAATTGTATTTTCAAATAGGACAATCAAATTCAAAATGGGACTACTTGCACATGAGCCATTGCTTACAAGATTAATATAATAGCATGGAAAATGAATATTAAAATTATTGAAGTGAACTTTCTAAAAGCATTACTTCTTAACTCATCAAAAGTTATTTCATTTTTCAAATTAACTTCACCAGTCAGCAAATAAGATAATAAGACCAGCCAGTTTGCCAAGAGAAACCTAAACACATATTATTTACAGTACACAATTCAAAAAATGTTCTTAACTTCCTTTGGGTTTAGGCCTTCTTAGACTATGTTCCATCTAGCTTTGCTTTGACCTCAGTTACTATGAGAAGAAGATACACTATGGGTTCCAGAATGTTCTGTCCTTGGAAGATCTCCATTTGCAGTTTTTGGCCAAATGTCCAATTAATTCCCCTATGACTAAAGCACTTTGGGGTCAGCAGAACTTGGGGTCTACAGGGATTACAGAAAAGGGACTGGGTACAAAGTTCACACTAAGTCTACAAGTTACAAAAACTTGGGGTAAAGCCAGACCCTGCTACAGAGATTTGGAAGAAAGTTAGCTCAGAGATGCTTTTCTCTAATAAAATTTTCTGAAGTCAGTATTGCTGTCCTTTTATTATCAATAATAATAGTAACCACCACTTAACGAGGGATGAATATGTGCCGAACACTTTGCAAATACTACTTCCAATCTTTATAAATAATAAAGCCCAGAGGTATTATAATTTCTCTTTTGCAATGACACAGTTGAGGCAAAGAAGATTAAAGTAATTTTTAGGTTACATAAGAAGAGGTAGAGAAAGAATTTGAAATCAAGACTGGTCTTATTCCTATTTTCTCTACACCTCTGTTACCTACCCATCATCTTCCCCCAAAAGCCCCAAGACCAGCCCTCAAGTACATATGTCTGCACAAGGAGCTGCAGTTGCTGGGTTAAACATATTGACTTGCTACCACCTATATACCCACATGATATTAGGCTCGGAGGAATCTTAAAGGAGAATTCTGGGTTTGACTTATTCTTTGACTTGGAAAAATGTGCCACTTTGGCCCCCTTCCTCATTTGCCAATGATCTATTTCTCTGGCCACTACACACCAGACCAAAAGTTAGCTTATTTCTGAGGCTTGTGGAGAGATAAATAAAAGCCTATTCAGTCTAAAATCACAACTATATAAATAACCAGTTTGAATCTCATAGATCTTAAACAAGATAATTCATGTCAGAGTGACAATTTAAATACTGTCTAACTAAGAAACTTGAGCCATTGCACATGCGTTATATTTTTAAAGAAATACCAAATCCTCTCCTACTTTAAAAGAAACCAATTGCAAAGATTGCTCTTAGACATCCTGTATAGAACAGCCTGAGATGCACGGGTAGAATTAGCTACAGATTCATAGTGCCATGAGTAGGGCAATTGAACTATGTTGCTCAGTGATCATCAAATCTAAGGGTGAGAATTGGAAGGGGGCAATATGGTGGGAGGAATATTTTGAAAAAGCACATTCAATATTATAATACAGTGTTATATTGATGTAACAGAATACAGTGTTATAAACAGTGCAGACTTTGAAAGTAAAGCTTGGTGAGAATGTCTCTGCTAGCAGGACATTAGCATAAACAAGCTGGTTTGAGAAAGATTGTGCCACATACATGTGAGTTGATTGGAGAAACGTGTGTTTACCCCTCAACCTCTGTTCCATAACCAAGCTTTCAAATCCACACAATAACGTACTCTGTTTGCAAAACTCCAGGTCATCATTTCAGTCACTAAATTTCAGGTGTGCGTTTGGGTTTTTGGTTTCATTCCTTATCTTCCCCCTCTTGAGAGATAAATAAACCTAGGTTTTCTTCTCCCTAAATGGCCTGGGAGGGAGAAAAATAGAACAAATTATGTTCTGATGGGTTGTTGAATCCTTACACGCCCACCTGGATTCCATTTGCCTCGGAGGCAAAGAGCAGAGGGAAGAGCTGTTTCACGAAGCAAAAATATCCAGCGAGTCTCTCTTGGATTTCATGTGATTGACACTAGGTCCTGGCCATGAATTCTACTGAGTCAAGGCATCTGTGTTTTCCTTCCTGCCACTCTCCACCGTCCCTCAGCGCTGGGGAAAGAACTTATCATCTAAAAAAATTCTTATTCACCAGCTATTTCACAGAAAAGAAGTTAGAGGAGTTAGGCTACATCAGTAGTTCACAACTAGTTTGTGAAACTGACAGCAAAAAGTCAATATTTACTAAAAGGAAGGAAGGAAGGGGGGGGAGGAAGAAAAGGCATATGGCTGGCAAGGTATAGAAATCGATCTTCCTGATGGCAGTGAAGAAAGAGTAGGGGTCAGACCAGCCAAAGATATTGTAAGTGATCAAAAATTAAGATAGGTGGGGAGCATTGGATCCAGGCCTTGGGTTTAAGGGGGAACTCAGCACTTCACCTTTTTACCAAGGGTTCATTTGTTAGATAATTTAAATAAATCAGAATATTTGTGATTCCCTTTGACAATGTCTTCTTAATCCTTTAATATCTCAGGCCCACTCAGAGGCCCTGGTTAAGGCCATTAAGGTAGAAGATGGGGATACAACAGGGCCACACTAATACAGGCCACATAGAAAATACAGAGCAGCTCCTGACCCAGAAGTAGAACGACCCATTGACATCTGCACAATCTTAAGCAAGACTCTCTTGTTTTATGGGGTTTATATATCATGAATCTGCCCAAGATTTCATCTGAAAAATATTTCCACAGCTGAAAAAAATAAGTTTAAAAATACTAGATAAATACCATTATCACAAAAATCTTCCTCAGGAGAACAATTTTTTAAACTGTTGGATAAAACATTAAAACAAAATATTCATATTAAAAGTATTAAAGAACCACTAAACAGTAAGAAATTCTTGGGAGGACACCCAGGAAAAGGCAGAACCCAGAGAAACAAGCCCAGCATTCAAGTTGCTTTGTCTGAAGGGCATCTGCCAGAACAAAGTAAAAGCTATAAATCTGAACCACAGTTGTGGTGGACTTGGGGGTGAGGTAGGTCAAAGTGCACTACCTCTGTAACTGGGCCCCCAAAAATCAACCAGCCTTCCTACAAATTTGTAGCTGGGGCTTATTTATATCTTTTGGGTATACAGCAAATTTGACCTTGGGTTTAGGTTGTGCTGCACTGGTCTTCCCCGCTATGCGCAGAAAACCAAGTGGCATCTCTTGTAAAAGAAGGTAAGTGCATCTAAATCCCAATTCCAAATTATTGCTATGAGTAATCCCATTGCATAATGACTGAGACTGATTTATGACGATAAAAGAAAGGAGAGCAGTGACCAGAGAGGAGAAGGTGGCCTTGACCAGGAAGGGGTGCAGGAATTCTTTGAAGAATTGGATATTTTCTATATCTTGAGCCATGTGGTGGTTACATGGAAATACACTGAGCTATACACTTAAGATTTATACACTTTAATGTATATTATACTTCGATTTTTCAAAAAGTATTTTTAAAGTCAGATGACCAGCACAGTCAAGATAGGCATACAAGGAAACAAAAATCTACATGAGGGAACCAGAAGAAAAGGGCGGGGAGTCAAAACAAACCACGTGGACTTCAGAGAATGGAACTGTCAGCTCCAGGCTATGAAACAACTGTTTCCTATATTGGAATAAATAAAGATCAATGTTAAAATACTTCAGAGAATAGGAAACTTTAATAAATGGCATTGCCAATTTGAAAAACAAACTTTTAAAACCAGAAGATTTAACAATCAAAATTAAATGAACGAGGTTAGCAGCACATCGCACATGGCTAAAAAGAGAAAGACTAAAGTGGAGGGGAAAACGGAGGGAACAACTCAGAACACAGCCCAGAGACAGGCGCAAACACAACAAGCTGGTGGGGGCGAAGCAGAAGCACCATGCGGAGGAAGATTTACAGGCTTGAGTGAGCATATTCCCTTTTGTTGAATCTGTAATATTATCTATCATAAGATATGCCGATATTTTCTATGCTACTATAAGAAAAAAAATGCTTACAATTGAACTACAACATGCCAGTGGTTGTAAGAGGCATCTCAGTTTCAAAAGATGTTGAAATGTGGAAAATATTCATCAAAATACACAAAATATGACACTGTGTAAAATGTATTAATATAAAGGCTTAAAATCGATAAACTAAAAATTTCTCTCCAGGAGTTAAAAAAGGAATATCACCAAATCCCTATGAAATATAAAGAAGAGAAATAGTAAAGATAGAAACAAACAGAAATAATAACAATAAAATATGCAACAAACAGCCAACAGAGAGTATCAACAAAAGGAAAGACTGGTTCTTTGACAAGACTAAGAAAATTAATAAACCACTGGTAAAGCTGACTTTTTTTTTTTTTTTTGCAGTTTTCGGCCAGGGCTGGGTTTGAACCCGCCACCTCCAGCATATGAGGCCGGCTCCCTACTCCTTTGAGCCACGGGCTCCACCCATAAAGCTGACATTTTGAAAAGAGAAAGGATAAAAGATGTATCAAAAAAGGAAAAAATAAAACCTCACCACAGATCCTTCATACATCCCAAAGACGAGGTAATATTATAAATAACTTTATACCAATAAGTTAGAATTTTTTAACGTAATAGGAAAATGTCTTTAAAAACATAACTTACCAAATTAACACAAGAAGAAATACACAATCTGAATATCTCATAAGCATTGAAGAAACTGAATGGGTACGAAAAACACACATGTAAAAAAAAAAAAATTCTAGACCTAACATTCAAGGCAAGAAAAACTTTCAATCTTATACTTCCATCTTACTCTTTTTTCTGGGGAAGTGTGGAGAACAGGAGACTTCTCAGTTTAAATGACAAGGGAGGCAAAACAATTCAGTGTGAAAAAGGAAAATTACATGCAAACTTGACAGTTTACAATCTCAAGGAAAATTTCTAGCTAACTAAAGTGACACAGAAAAAGAGTAATATATAATAACTAAGTGGGCTTTATTCCAACAATTCGAGCTTTATTTAATATTAGAAAATGGTTCAATATAGTTCCCTTCATTAGCAGATTAAAGAATCTTATAATTATCTCCCAAACAAAAAGAAGCATCGTTCAACAAAATTCACTATACATTCACAATACATGCAGAAAAAGACACACACATCTATGGATTTGGCTTACAAGAGGTGATACTGAAGATGAATGAGGAAAAGATGGTCTTCAGATAAATTATAATGAGCATTTGGGTATCTATGGAGAAGAAATGATGATGCATCTCTAACTCAAACTGCTTGTAAAATTCAACTCCTCCAGGATTACAGATCAAAATGTGAAAGACAAAGCTATAAAGACTTTAAAAAAAAAATACAGTAGATGTTCATGACTTGAGTAGGAAATAATTTCTTGAACAAGATGGAAAAAACAATATTCATATTTAAAAAGACTGATAAATGACAACCTACCCAATGGGAAAGGATATTTGTGCATTTTGAATCTGACAAAAGTTTAATAACCAGGATCTATATAAAACTTTAATTAATCTACAAGAAAAAAAACCAACAATCCCATACATCAATGGGGAAGAGAGATGAATAGAATCTTCTCTAAAGACAAGAGACGAATGGTCAGAAAACACTTGAAAAAATGCTCATCATCCCTAAGTATTAGAGAAATGCAAATTAAAACCACCCTGAGTTACCATCTAACTCCAGTGAGAATGGCCTATATCACAAAATCTCAAAATTGCAGATGCTGGTGCGGATGTCGGGAAAAAGGAACACTTTTATACGGCTAGTGGGACTGCAAACTAATACAGTCTTTTTTGGAAGGAAGTATGGAGAAACCTCAAAGAACTCAACCTAGACCTCCCAATCGATCCCACAATCCCATTACTGGACATCTATCCAGAAGAAAAAAAAAAAACTTTTATTATAAAGACACTTGTACTAGGCTGTTTATTGAAGCCCAATTTACAATTGCTAAAGTGTGGACACAGCCTAAATGTCCTTCAACCCAGGAATGGATTGGTAATCTATGGTATATTATACCATGGAATATTACTCAGCCATCAAAAAACAATGGAGACTTTGCAGCGTATGTACTAACTTGGATGAAGGTGGAAAACATTATTCTTAGTGAAACATCACAGGAAGGAGAAGCATGATGAATCCTATCTATTCAACTCTGATTTGAGGACAATTAAAGACAATGACACAGTGAGGCATGGGGGAAGGAGAGAGCAGACAGAGAGAGAAGGAGGGAAGAGGTGAGAGAAAGATAACAAAAAAAAAGGAAAGAAAATAATGACTAATTCTCACATAAATTGGATTCAATTTTGACCGAAGTACATTACTGAAACATTAATATTTATTTCGACTTGTCAATATATCATTTAGGATATTGCATCCTCATTTATAAGTGAAATATGTTTGTAATTTCCCTTTATAAAAATATATTTTTACCAATTTCAGTATCAGGTCAAGTAGAATGATTTGGAAATATTTCTTCTTTTTTTATTGTCTATAAGATTTGGCATGATCTATTTTTTGAAACTCTCTTTTACTTTTATTTATATAATATTAGTTGTCTATTTTTTGAAACTTTGTAAAAAAAAAATAAGAAGTTAACTGATGACATCACACTGAGCCTCAGAGTCAAAGCATTCTATAATAGACATACTCTAATGTGAACGTTACTTTCTTGGCATTATTATTATTAATATTGCTTAATATCTTGATCCAGTAATTGTCTGTTTTCTTTTCTGAATGTATTTATCTTCATTCATTTTTTACGTGGTTTTTGTTTCTAGTCCTTATCTTCAACATTGTTATTGTTATTAAATTTTAAGCCTTTTAAATTCTGTGAAGGCAAAAAGTGGAAACCTACTTGATACATGTATATATAAAAAAAACTGATAAATGTTGACTGCATTAAAATTAAGGTTTGCAATTTGTCACAAGATAGCATATTGCAAGTGAAAAGATTATACTAAAGAACGATAAAAATTCTTTGAAAATATGTAATTTCAGAATTACAAAAGAACATCTACAATCTGAGTTTAAAAAGACAGAAAACCAAAATCGAATAGGCAAAAAAACAGTCAAAAACAGACACTTCACAAAGAGCAAATCCAATGGCCAAAAAATTAGGGGAAAGGTGCTCCACATTAATAAAAAGGAAATGAAAATCAAAACCCCCGCAGAATACCACTACAAACACATACCTCAGATTGGCCAGAGATGGAAAGGTACCAAAATCAAGAATTGGCCAGAATACGATGGGAGTGAAAAGTGATATGCTCACTGTGCAAAATAATTTAACTGTATACTACGTATACCAATCCCACATGGCCCAGCAATTCCACTACCAGGTGTATGCCCCAGACTAGAGAAACATTATGTGTGTGTAGACTAGGACCCATCGTTGGCTGGACTCTTTCTTAGATTACTTCCTTATTCCCCTGAATTGTGCTTTTTCCAAATGATCTTCCTGTACTCAAATCGTTGTCTCATTTGCTTCCGGGCATACTTAAACTAAGATACACACCCTGTAATTTTTAAACATATCTACAAATAATTCAGATGATTTGTATAAAAAGTTGATAAATGTTTAAAAAACATTTTATGCCAGATGTTTTGTAAATTAGATGCATAAAAACATTGATAAATGAAAAAAAAAGAAATGTTTCAGACAGCGTGGCCACAACCACCAAAAAGGAATGACACAAATATACATTGGCAGTGCACAGGACACCTATGTAAATTGTGTTGTATGACATTGCCACTTTGGAAAGCTAAAGATAAATAAAAGTGAGCAAATGATAGCTACACACAATGAGTGAATCATTTAGGAATGGTTTGACAAAAACAGTATATGCGTAATATGATCCTATTTATATAAAGAAAATGTTAGCAACGCCCAATGGATAGTTACATTACACAGAAGGTCAAAGAAATGATGACAAGAAATTGAGGATTATGGCTCCTTCCAGGAGAAAGGGAGAGAGCTGCCACCCTGAAGGAAACACAAGAAGCTTCGGGGTTTGGCGCCTGTGGCTCAACGGGCTAAGGCACCAGCCACGTACACCTGAGCTGGCGGGTTCAAATCCAGCCCCGGCCCGCCAAACAACAATGACGGCTGCAACCAAAAAATGGCCGGGCGTTGTGGCGGGCGCCTGTAGTCCCAGCTACTTGGGAGGTGGAGGCGGGAGACTCACTTGAGCCCAGGAATTGGAGGTTGCTGTGAGCTGTGATGCTACAGCACTCTACCCAGGGTAACAGCTTGAGGCTCTGTCTCAAAAAAACAAACAAAAAAAAGAAGTTTTGAGAAGACTGGCAGTATTCCATTTCTTGATCTAGGGGTGAAACACAGGTGTTGGCTTTATATAAATTATTCACACTATTGTTCATCTGTTTTATATACTTTTCCATAGGTACGTTATATCTCACAATTTTTTTTAAGTTAAAGAAAGGAAGGAAAAGACTCAACATGTTACCAGATACCATAATTGCCAAGATCTCTTCTATCGCTAAATCCTCTTTTTTTGCTTTGTTTTGTTTTTCATTTAAACTCTAAATCAGAAAGTGTTAGCAGGTTTAAAAAGGAAATATCTGGGAGGAGAGACTTTATGTCCCCTGTTGGATGATCTGGTTTTTCAGAGTCAACAGGTAGATACTAATCCACTCAAAAGGCACTGTAAGTTTTGGATCTCTAAGAAACATTGAAAAGTTCTAAGAATCACCCTCATTCCAGAATGTCCCCTTAGCTCTGCAGGGAAAAGAGACTTTTTATGTTAAGTGCACCCACGGCACTCTACCCAGGGTGACAAAGTGAGACTGTATCTCAAAAAAAAACAAAAACAAAAATAAAACCAGGCAAAGACATCTTCACCAAAGAAATTACATATGTTCCATGATCCATGAATGTGTGACTATGGTGTGCAGGTCAGTTGATTGGATGCAAAGTCCTAAACTTTTAAAACTCTAAATCTAATAACTTTGAATTCTCCCTGACATATACTATCAAGAGTCCTTTGGGCAACACCAAAAACTTTCCATTGAACAATCCTTGGTGACAAAGGTCTTGTTGTTTTTATTTAACTGCATTTATAAGCCAATAAATTTGACAGGTAGATTTAAAGTTGGCATACTTTGATTCTAGTGGTTAGCTTTAAAGTCTTTACATAAAGGAGAAACTTAAACATAGTCAAAACTCCCCTTTAAAATAACCTATTTCCTCCATATATTATAATACAAGCAGTCTCTGAGTTATAAACATGCAACTGACATTACAACTTGCACTTATGAATGTAGGCTATTACAAGTGATAGGAAATGTACCTGTTTCCACATACTTACAAATTCAACTTTAGAACAAAGCTACAGAACCTATCTCATTCAGAACCTGGGGACTTCCTGTATGTGTTATTTTGCATCTATACCACCCTATACAATAATTCTTAGGCATTGTTAAGGTATAAAGACTACTGAACTACGATAAAAAAAGGAAAACACAGAGGCCTCAATGAAGATGTCTGGGCACTCAAGTAATCCTGACTTTGGCAAACTTACCAAAGCAATGAACGGGGGGTAGTTGAAGAATGCTTCAGTGTTTCAGCTTGTCTGCTTGATTTATTCCATTCTGTTTTCATTTTACCTTCTCTAACCTTCTTTTATTTTACTATTTTAGCAAGGATTGAAATATGTGTGTTCATGCTAAGTATTTTCTTTATGAATACAAGGTGAACAAGATGAAAGGGTCATCTCAATTTTTTTTGCCTTGTCACATTGTAGCTGGTTCTATTGAAGTTCACTTCTAGAGGGATGTGCCTATCCCCTGAGGAGAATTTTTTAAGACAACACCCAAATGTAACGTTTGTTTGACTTATTGAAATATATTACTTTCAGGACTGAGGGATCCTAGAAATCACTTAGTTTTACTCCCAGCCAATAGCAGGTGGAGGATGTGACATGAAGAAAGAGAAGCTGCCAAGGAATAGACCTGCGTTTTACTTCCACCTCTGCTATGGAGAAAGTGACTTTATCCCCTTGTGGTCCAGTCACACCTGCCTATGAATGGGAACTTGAACTATACTTTTAAACTATGATTCCATTTAACTTGGGCTTGAATAACCTTGGCCAAGTCACTCAATCTTTCCATCTCTCAATTTCCTCCTTGGTAAAATGAGGATGATAGTTCCTCCCTTAAAAAATATTCTAAAGGTTAAATGCTATAAAAGATTAAGTGAGTAATTTCATACACATACACACTGTGTGTGTTTGTAAATGAGACCAGACAATTAAGTTCATGAACTCATCCTAGAAAACGTGCCACATACCTTATCACTGAATGTGGCACAAGGGTCACCTTCAACGCTCCCTTTAGGAAGCTGTGCAACAACACCAGCACATCTAGTCCACCCTGCAAACCAATTTTGGAACTCTTTCTGGAATGGCCATCAGAGATGTCATCAGACCAAGTTTGACAATTAACTTCACAAACTCATTCTAGAAAAGTGCTTTGAACTCCAGGATGAGTCTGCAAACTTAATTATCTAACCTCATACATCCTACCATGTGAGATCCAAAGAGTCCAGTGGGAGAATGTGTATTATGAATTACACAATGGTACCAGTTAACTCAACATTTTGTGAGTTTCTATTAGCCATGAATATCTAGGCTAAGCTAGACGCCTCCCCTAATCCACCTCCTACACACACTGTAAGGTACTATTTTCCAAAATAGCAGGTACTCTCTTGGCCCATAACTGAACCACTTAAACTGGCACATCTCAAAGGAAGACCGGAAACTCAATGATAACGTTCAAGTACCTTTTCCTACCATAATTTATCTTATTCCAAGTATATGAAACTTAGTCAAGAACAATTGACACTTTGCAAATGGCCAGGCACAGTGACTCATACCTATGATCCTATCACTTTGGGAGGCCAAGGCCAAGGCAGGAGGATGGCTTGAAACCAGGAGTTCAAGATTAGCCTGGGCAACATAAATGTGGCCTCGTCTCTACAAAACATTTAAAAATTTGCCCAATGTAAGTGGTACACACCTGCAGTCTTGGCTACTCTGGTAGAGGCAGGAGGAATTTGAGGCTGCAGTGAGCTCTGATCAGGCCACTGCATTCCGCTGGGGTGACAGAGCTTGACCCTGCCTCTAAACAAACAAACGAATAAATAAATATATATTGCAAATGGACAAAGAGTTTCAAGTGTAACACTTAGATCTCAGTATATAACAAGCATTGATGAGATACAGATACAACCTGGCCTAAACAAAGGCCTTCAAAATATCCTCAGCAGGGATTAGGAATAAGTCACTTCCAACATTCCTTCTAACCCAGGAACACTAGCATTCCATTTAATAATATGTACAATTGGGGGAGGAGCCAAGATGGTGGTCTGTAGCCAGCTTTCTGCAGACGCTCCCATCTAGAAGGAGAGTTAAAGGACAGAAATTTAGTGAGAAAGCCAATGGTTTGGAGCTGAGCCAAGAGACAAGGTCGAGGAATGCACATCAAGCCTGCTGGAGCAACCTGCGACCCCAAGGATACAAATAAAAGGTACAGAGCACATCAACAAGGGGACGGAAGTCCCCTCCCCCAAGAGAACAGCTCACAGTATACTCCATACCTCCATACAAACAAGCAAGCAGACTTCAGATGTCCTCCCACTCTACCCCACAGGAGAGACCCTCTAAAAACCGGACCTCCTTCCCCTGTGCCACAGCACTCTCCTACCAGGCATAAAGCTGTATAAAACTCTATATATTCTCTCCCTGCAAGTTGGAACTCCCGGCACTCCCCTCCACTCTCACCCTGAGGTCTGGAGGTATGTCCCCCATGGAGTCCAGATTCTTGAACACTTTCTCGAGGGGTGTGGACAGAGCGTGGGTTGCCGCTGGTCTGTGCTGTTCTCCCGGCTCAGGAGCGGTGAGAGAGTGAGCCGAAAAGTGGCTAGCTGAAGTGAACCAAAGCTTTGCTAAATTTCAGTCACACCTGGCCCTCAGGGGATGACAGCTGACACAAAGGGCTGAAGCTCACAGGCTAAGTCAGGACTATAAGCAGCCCAGCCTCTCTTCCAAAGGGCAGAAATTCTGTGAAATTACTCTGTTCTATCAGCTTTTTCATCTACTTTACATCAATCAAGGACAGGGCTGGAACTGACTGAGTCGCCCCAGTCCCTATCAAGTACCCAGGTTGTCAGGCCTCATCCCCCCCCTGCCAACACCAACATAACTGGTGGACTGGCTGAGGCACCACAGAGCCCTGTGTGACCTAGGCAGGTGCAAACCTCTAGAGCATCTGCTCATTGGAGGGAACTGGACCACAGCCCTGCAGGGTTACCAGAGACTGGGTGCGACAGAGGGGCAAGGCGGGGAAAGAGGGATCAACCTTCCCAGGCTAATTTACTGCCTGTGGGGGGGCCCTCCTGAGCACACAGAACACTGGAGCGAGTTATACTAAAGCTGTCAGCAGACTTCAGCTGTCTAGTCACCAGAGACTTTTCAACTCTTTGATTTGAGGTTGATACTGGCTGGGACAATTGATTGGTACCTCTTCAACTGGGCCAATCACCTGAGGACTTTCCAACGTTGTACACTGGGTGTGTGGTAGTGGGAAGGTTTGATTTTCCTTTCCAATTGTTGTGGAATTGTTGTGGGAGAATACTCACAGAGGGGCTGCTTTGCTTAACCTGGCCCTCAGGGGATGAAAGCTGAGACAAAGGGCTGGAACTCACAGA
>CAUYON010164301.1:0-15002 GCA_963573935.1 Arctocebus calabarensis | reverse complement strand
CCAGCTCCATCCATGTAAACACAAAAGAGGTAAAGTCTCCATCTTTCTTTAAGGCTGCATAGTATTCCATGGTATACATGTACCACAATTTATTAATCCATTCGTGGGTCGATGGGCACTTAGCCTTCTTCCACGACTTAGCAATTATGAATTGGGCTGCAATAAACATTCTGGTACATATATCTTTATTATGATGTGATTTTTGGTCTTCTGGATATATACCTAATAAAGGAATTATAGGATTAAATGGCAGATCTATTTTGAGATCTCTAAGTATTCTCCAAATATCTTTCCAAAAGGAATGTATTAGTTTGCATTCCCACCAGCAATGTAGAAGTGTTCCCTTTTCTCTGCATCCACGCCAACATCTCTGGTTTGGGGATTTTGTGATGTGGGCTAATCTTGCTGGGGTTAGATGATATCTCAAAGTAGTTTTGATTTGCATTTCTCTGATGATGAAGGATGGTGAGCATTTTTTTATGTGTCTGTAGGCCGTGCACCTGTCTTCTTCAGAGAAGTTTTTCTTCAGGTCCCTTTCAACCTAAGTTCTTAATTTCTTTTCTGAAAGTAGCCACTTACCATTAGTAAGTAAGCAAAACAGTTTAGGTTGAACTGTTAGATTTTCCATTTCTAAGAGCAAGCTTTTTTCTCTTGGGCTGTACATTTACATCATGTTGACTGGACACATATTTTGCCTTTCCTGCCTGTGGCTTTCAGTTCTTCTAAATGATTTAAGATATCAGGGCATTGTATGTGTAGAAGTGTATTCTAGTTTACTTTCTTCTCCTCATTGTGCTGTGGTGATGGAGCCAGCTTCTGGCTTGCCAAATAGTCCATTATTCAATTTAATGGACAGTATAATCTTGGCCACAGAAGGAACTTGTTACTTGAAGATATTTAAAAAGAAAATCAAGGAGATGGTGCTGATTGAGATTACAATTTACATGTAGACCTGGCATTTTTTTTTCCTTATGGTTATACAACATTTTAATGTATTGAATAGCTAAGAATTCCAGCTATTTTATTAAAGACTTATCTGTGGTTGGTGCAGCAGCTAAAAGGAAGTATACCTGCTATAGCACATGTACCCAAATATTTTATGTTTACTAGCTGAATTAAGAGTTCTTACATACAGTGCTTAAACTATAAAATGTTTAAATGGGGATTTTATCTTTTCATTAGGAAAACTGCAATAGTGGGAATAGTTATGATTTGAATTTAAAGCTTTGCATTCCTATAAATAGATTTAGGTTTATAATTTAATGCTTCTAATTGAGATATGGGCTGCAGTCTACTCAGAGTAAGTAATGTAATTGCTATGATGTTCTAAGTAAATTTACACAACTTTTTGGCTATAGGAAGAGAATGGTGTTCATCAGGGAATGGTTTGAATTCACAATTTCACTTTAAATACTTCGAAAAAGCCACTATATAGATTCATTAATGACCACATGTTTGTAGTGTGGGGGAAAATGCAACTTATATTGATGTGATTTTTTTTTTGTCTTTCGAAAGAATTAAATATTAGAGCATATAGAACAAGGGTCTTAATGAAAACATTATGTTTGCTCAATAACCACAGTCTATATAAGAATTTAGATAGTAAGAATAGTTAATTTATTACTATCTGATGGTTTAGAAATTTATTAATTAAAACAGCTTTGTCAATAAAATGCTGCAAAATCTGCAAATGATTTCATTAGAAGTACTATAAAAAAGGAGATGGAAGAGGGTAATGAGTAGGAAGGAAAGCTTTATTAACCTTTTATTCTGCATTATGCCAGCTCCTCCTGTAAAGTCGTTATTTTCTAGGTCATGCCTTACATTTCCAAGATTATTATTTTAATAACCTGTGAAATTTTCTGTTGCAGATATTATTAAGGCAAATACCTCCACCAAGAATAAGAAATTGGCCAGGTGCAATGGGTCACACCTGTAATCCTTGCACTCTGGGAGGCAGACATGGGTGGATTGCTTGAGATCAGGAGTTCAAGACCAGCCTGAGAAAGAGAGACACCCGCCCCCACCCCTGCCATCTCTACTAAAAATAGAAAAACTAGCCAGGCATTGTGTTGCGTGCCTGAAGTCCCAGCTACTTGGGAGACTGAGGCTAGAGGTGTTATAAGCCAACAGCCCCCCAAAAGACCCGAGTCTGTCTCAGCCTATCTCAGCCTTGGTCCCCAGCGTGCCCCCTACCTTGGGTTAATTCTGAGAACAGGTTTCTGATGAGGAAGTTCTCCAAGTTCCCTTGACTCCCTAGCCATGGTTAAAACAATGGTAAAAACTCACTCAAGCAGAGTTTCCCAGGTTACTGAGTTTCCCAAGCTCCTGAGCTTTCCAAGCTGTTCCCATGCCAGTTGCCAGGCAGTAGCCCCCTGCCTCGTGTTCCCCCTCCCCCCAGCTAACCACCATGTTTTGCTTCTGTTTTCACTTGGCTTGCCACATAGCAACGAAAAAGGTTTGAGGCCGTTTGCCCTTTGGGGCAGCAACCCACCTGCACAGGTAAAAATAAATCACCACCTGATTTGAGCCTAAAAAGGAGTCTGTATTTTTCTTATGGGTGGCCACAGTTACAACAGAGGATCTATTGGTCCTAAGTGTTTGAGGTTGCTGTGAGCTATGATGCCACAGCATTCTACCCAGGGTAACAGAGTAAGACTGTCTCAAAATTGAAAAAAAAGAAAAGAAAAGAAATCCCTTTTTTTTCCCTAGAGAGTTATAGTTGCTCTGAAACTTCCCAGAATAAAAACAATTAAGATTATTATATTTCATTTCTTGAAATTCATGTTAATTGGAATAAAATTAAGAGAAAGTTGGAAATTTCAAGTACTTTTTATATAGCTCTTTTTATTTCTTTCTTTTGTTTAATAGGAAAAGTATGACAAGATTAGATTTACTTGATTTAATATATTAAACCCAACCTTAGCCTTTAATTAACCTTACTAATTTAATGTAAAATCAAGGCTTACTGGAGTCTCTGCAGCTCAAATATGAGATTTTTTTTATTCCTTGATGGACTTTATATATTGCTAACTATGAAATATGCAATAGAAGACCTATGTTTATTCATTACATTTAGATTATTGAGGTTAAATTAGCAATCTGTAGCTTAGAACTACTTAGACTACTAGAACCCTTGAGCATTTCTCAATTTTACTTTTAAATAATTAAAAAAACTATCTTTTCTGATATGTACTCTTAGGAAATTATAAAATCTTGTGGCTAGGGATATTGAAACTGAACATTTAAAGTTGTGCCCTATTTTCTTGTACTCCTATTTTTCTCTCTGTAAGGTACCATATAGCCTCTGGTCCTGTGTTTCTGTTGCTTATTGATTACTCATAATGTAATTGAAAGGCAAGTTGTTTATACTCTATGGTTCTTCATATGAACTATATGTATTAACAGCTATTTCTTCTGCTTAAATAATCCTCGCTAGATACTTGCCCAAAGACCAGTAGGTGTGAAAAGATACTCAGTAAAGATTGTTCATGTGGCAGGAACTCTCCTACAGGATCTAGCTTTGATTTTGTATCTTTAGATTTTTTAAAGATCAGTTTTATTGAGGTATAACTTATCATGTAATTCAACCTCTTTTAAGTGTACAAGTAATAAGTTTGACAAATATATGCATCCATGCAACCACTACCACAATCAAATAAATAGAACATTTTTGTCACCCCAAAAGTTCCCTTGTGCCACTTTGCAAAATTATCATTGACTTGCTTTCTGTCATTACAGATTAGTTTCGGATTCTACATATAAAAAGTACTAATGTACTTTAAACTACTGAATTTATTATTTTATGTCTTTTTACTATTTTAACGGATTATTTTGGTGTAGGAAGTTAGAGGTTTCCAAATTAAGAGCTTCCCCTCTGCTCTCTAATGATCCTCTGATTTCTGAAGTTGCCTAGGAAGGGTATTACCTGCTGTAACAGTTAAGAAAATTGAAACACAGATATTAAACAGGATCAGAAATTACACAGAATGTTGTAAATTCTTGCTTGTTAAAAAAGGAACTCAACTGCTGGGCCTGGTGGCTCATACTTGTAATCTCAGCACTTTGGGAGGCCTAGGTGGGAAGATGAAACCAGCTTGGGGCAAAATAGTGGCCCATCTCTACAAAAAATTTTTTAATTAGCTAGGTGGGTGGCAAGTGTTTGTAGTTCCAGGAGAATTACCTGAGCCCAGGAGTTTAGGGTTACAGTGAGCTATGATCATGCTGCTGCTCTCCAGCAGTAGGTAACAGAAAGACCTTGATGCTTTAAAAAAAATTAAAAAGGGGCTAGGCGCCTGCGGCTCAACGGCTAAGGCACCAGCCACATACACCTGAGCTGGCGGGTTCGAATCCAGCCCAGGCCCACCAAACAACAATGACAGCTGCAACCAAAAAAATGGCCGGGTGTTGTGGTGGGCGCCTGTAGTCTCAGCTAATTGGGAGGTGGAGGCAAGAGACTCACTTGAACCCAGGAATTGGAGGTTGCTGTGAGCTGTGATGCCACGGCACTCTACCCAGAGTAACGGCTTGAGGCTCTGTCTCAAAATAAATAAATAAATAAGGAAGAAGAAGAGGAAGAAGAAAGAAGAAGGAGCTGACTTGGCAGTCTTATGAGGGGGATGAAAATATTTTGATTTGACTGTAACTGTGGGTTTTAGTATCAGAATTGCTTATATAGTTCTTTTATTTCAGGTTATTGTGAGGGTATAAACAACCAGGTCACAAATTTTGAATTTGTTAAGTAGAGTCCCTTTTGTAGTTGTGTCCTGCACCCAAAAGGTGTGCCCTACATCCCTACCTTGTGCCCTTTCAGTGGGAGCACACCAATCCCCCCTCCTCTCCCATCTTGTACAGAATTAAGTTTTTCTCCTATGTGGTCACATGTTAGATTAGTGGTTCTCAACCTGTGGGTCGCAACCCCTTTAGGGGATCAACAGACCCTGTCACAGGGGTCACCTAAATACATCCTGCATATCAGATATTTACATTATGATTCATAACAGTAGCAAAATTGCAGTTATGAAGTAGCAACGAAAATAATTTTATGGTTTGGGGTCACCACAACATGAGGAACTATATTAAAGGGTCACAGCATTAGGAAGAACCACTGTGTTAGATCATCTACTACTGGCTTCTTAATAAAATTGAGTAGATTGGATACTTAAAAATATGGAACAATTTTTGTCAAAGGCTCTTCCCAGCTTGGCCTCCCATAGTGCTAGGATTACAGGTGTAAGCCATCGTTTCCAATCTGTATCAGCTTTTTAAATCTCTGGCATATTAGGTTCTGATGAATTTATAAAGGATGGAGATTAAGGGTTTAAGATTTGTGTTTTTGTGCTGAATCTGTCTTTTCTTCTTTTTGAGGGGGTGGGGAAAGTGACTTTGGTCAAAAGGTTTAGTCACTAAAGCTTTATGAAGTTTAGTTTTCTGATCTATACAATGAAATAAAAATTCAGAATTCTTATAGGATTGAAGGAGAATGCATGACTGAACAGAAGTTTGCTTAATTTGAGGAGAAATTGTACTGATTGATTCATCTTTATCTCATTAGGTTCTTTTAATTTAGGCAGATGTCAGATGATCAGATCAACTTGAAAAATAGTCTCTAAGGGAACGCAGAAAATGTCAAGATTCTTAAAATGACTTGTACTGTTTATTAGGGTGAATAGTTTCCAGGGGGAAAAAGATAATTGTGAAATAAAGAGCAGTTATTTAAAAAAATGAGTTTGTAATTTGTTTTTTTAAATTGCATTAATTTGTGCATAAAATCAAATTACCATAGAATCTTTCTTAAATTTTATCTCTGGAGTCCCTGGAATCCTCTTAGGTGAAACTACTTGGCTATGAAGTCATTTTGGTATTTTAAGAATTAACTCCTTTGTCCAGGTTGCGAGATAGACATGTCTCCTTTAAAAATCTGCTATGTGGGGCGGCGCCTGTGGCTCAAAGGAATAGGGTGCCGGCCCCATATACCAGAGGTGGTGGGTTCATACCCGGCCCTGGCCAAAAAAAAAAAAAATCTGCTTTATAATTGGTAATAATAAGTCTGAAGAACTTATATACATAGCTTCTGGTAATTCATTTATAGTTTTAAAAATTTTTATATACTCTCATTGAATTTGGGATTTAATATTTATGTTGGAAGTCCAGTGAATTAGAATTGGGCAGACCAGTCTTAAACACTATGCTAAGTGGTGAAGATACTAAATATCTTTTGTATTAATAATGTTGTGTATCTAGACAATGGTTGTAATAAGGCTCAGAATGTTGTGTGGAGCTAAGTCAATTTTAGCCTCTTAAATGGTGAGTTGAGTTCACTCACGTTGATTATAATTACTAACATACTATACTGTATTTCATTGCCTCTAAATACCATTAGGCCGGGCAAGGTGGCTTACATCTGTAGTCCCAGCATTTTGGGAGACCAAGTAGGAGTGATTGCTTGAGGCAGAAGTTTGAGAACAGCTTGAGGAATGAGACCAGTTACTTGGGAGGCTGAGGTGAGAGGATTACTTGAGCCCAGGAATTTGAGTCTGAGGCAGGCTATGGTTGTGCCACTGCATTCTAGCCAGGACCACAGAGCAAGACTCTGTCTTCAAATTAAAAAAACAAAAAAAATACCATTCTTAGACAGGGAAAATGGAATACAGAAGTGAAATGAATTGCTTAAGGTAACCCTAGAACTTCATAATCAGAGCCAAGGTCTTAGGAATAATTTTTCTTTCTTTCTTTCTTTTTTTTTTTTAGAGACAGAGTCTCACTTTGTTGCCCTTATAGAGTGGCTGTGGCATCACAAGACTATGTTTCCAAATTAAAAAAACAAAAAAAATACCATTCTTAGGGAAAATGGAATACAGAAGTGAAATGAATTGCTTAAGGTAACCCTAGAACTTCATAATCAGAGCCAAGGTCTTGTCAATGGAATGTTAAAATCATAACCTCCAGCTTCTGGGCTTAGGTGATTCTCTTGCCTTTGCCTCCCGAGTAGCTGGGATTACAGGCGCCCACCACAACAACCAGCTATTTTTTTGTTGCAGTTTGTCCAGGGCTGGGCTTGAACCCCCCACCCTTGGTATATGGGGCTGGCGCCCTACTCACTGAGCCACAGGCGCCACCCAGGAATAATTTTTTTAAACCCACAGTTGTGGATATCCACGTTTTCCTTCACAGTGTCATCTTGTGCTTTTAGAAAATGCATTACTATTGTGTCTTCCAAAAGAGTTTTCTTCCAGGTTGCTGACACGTGTTCTATACTTTTTGATGCTGGCACATTCTTGATGTTAGTGTCAATGGACTGTTAAAATCATAAACAGTACTTATATTTCTTCCAAAAATGAACATTAAGTGGGTTGTTGAAAGAAATGAAAAGGTTGCAATTGACCAGTTATGCCATGAAGAATAAAACCAAGTTCTCCTTTGCCCAGGCAGTGACAACTGTGTCACAATTGCTGCCTTGCTGTCAGAAATTCCATTAAAGGGAGATGCATCTTAAAGTTATAGATGTTGAAGTGTGGGAGAAAAAATGTCTCAAGATTGAGAAATTGATGATGATTGAAATGTATCATTTTTATTTATTTTTAATTATGGATTCTTTCTTTCCTTCTTTCTTTTTTTCTTTCTTTTCTTTTCTTTCTTTTTTAGACATGGTCTCACTATATTGTCAGGCTGGTCTTGAATTCCTGATCATTCCTTCTAATGATCCTCCTGCTTCAGCCTTCAAAGTAGCTGGAACTACCAGAGTATGCCACTGCAATCAGCTCCAGTAGTATATTGGTTATAGCATCTTTATTAAAATATATTAGATAATTACCAACCATACAGTTCACCTATTTAAAATGTATAACTCAATGGGTTTTTTTTTGTTATTGTTGTTATTGTTTTTATTTATTTTTATATTTTTATTGTTGGGGATTCATTGAGGGTATAAGAAACCAGGTTAACTCAATGGTTTTTAGTATATTCACAGAGTTGTATAACCATCACCACAATCAATTATAGAACATTTTGAACCCCCAAAAGAAACCTCATACCCAGCAATCACTTCCCATTTTCCCCCAATCCTCCTATCCCCAGGCACCCACTAATCTGTTTTTTTTGTCTCCATGAATTTACCTACTCTGGACATTTCTGTAATAGAATCAGAGATTGTGTGGAAGATTAGATTATTGATTAGCAATATGTTTTAATATAGGTATTTACAAGTATAATTTCCACCTGTGCACCACTCCAATTGCATTCCATAAAGTTTGTTACGTTGGGGCAGCTCCTGTGGCTCAGAGGAGTGGGGCACTGACCCCATATGCTGGAGGTGACAGGTTCAAACCCAGCCCCGGCCCAGAACCACACACACACACACACACACACAAAAGTTCGTTATGTTGTATCTTCAGTTTCATTCATCTTGGAGTGTTTTCTTTTTTCTCACGTGATTTTTTTTTTTCCTTTGCTTCATTGGTTATTAAGAGTGTATTATTTAATTTCCATATGTTGGTGAACTTTCCAAATTTCCTTCTGTTAGTGATTTTTAATTTGATTCTGCTATGATCAGAGAGCATATATACTTCCTATGATTTCATTTCTTTTAAATTCATTGAGGCTTATTTTATGATCTAGCATGTGACATCTTATGTTTTTATTACTCTGCTTTTCTTCATTGCTTTCTTTTGCATTATGTGAATATTTTCTAGTGTAACATTTTAATTCCTTTAATGATTTTTTTTATACCCTTAAAAAATTATTTTCTTATTGGGTACTCTAGGGTTTATATATAAGTTACTCCTGGTGAGCTCTATTTCTTCTTCCTCTTTTGTGCTATTACTGTTTTTTTTTGCTATCATTATACATGCTATAGATATACAGAGTGGCCATAAAATTCGTGTGCACACTATTTTAAATTGCACATGAAGTTTGTGGCCACCCTGTACATGTTAAGAAACCTACCAGGGTTATAATTCCTACTTTGTTTAATTTTATGCCATTTAAAGAAGCCAAGAGAAGAATGGAGATTATGTGTATTTTTATAGAGTTTGTTATATAATATTAACCTTCCTATTTACCATTTCAGGTTGTCTTCATTTGCTTTTCTATATTCAAGTTACTTTTTGGTGTTATTTTCTTCACTACAATCTTGCTCACATTCTATCAAATTCTTTATGCTGATATTGTCAAATGGATACAATAATACATATTGTATACGTATTTTATATAATTGTTTTTAAATAGCTAATATATGGATAAGGCATTTATATAGTTTTTTATAACTATGTGATTACCTTTACCGGAGCTCTTTGACTTATTTTCTTCATGTGAATTTGAATTACTTTCCAGGGTCATGCACTTTTAACCTGAATAGCTTCCTTTGCGATTTCTTTTGTAGCACGCCTACTAGCAACACATCTTTTCAGTTTTTATCTTGGAATGTCTTTATCTGCCTTCATCTTGAAAGATTGTTTTCATTGTTAGATACTTGGTTGACACTTTTTTGTTTGTCTGTTTTAGCACCTATAATGTCATCCCACTGCCTTCTTGCCGTCATTATTTCTGATGAACAGTCTGCTGCAATCTTTTAGAAGTCCCTTGTGCAGACCTTCTGGGTGCAGGATTCAACTACAACAAGGACCTTACCTACCAAACACAAACATTGTAACTTAATCATTTGTGCTCTCATATTAGTCTGAAATTAATAAAAAATAAATAAAATTAATATGCATACAAAGAAAGAAGTTCCCTGTTGAATGCTGAGTTTTTCTCTTGCTGTTTTCAAGAGTTTGTCTTCGGCTTTTAACATTTCTGACTGTATGTCTTGGTGTGGATCTCTTTGTGTTTATCCTATGTGGAGTTTGTTGAACTTCTTGGATATATCGTTTGTTGTAACTAAATTTGGGAAGTTTTTAGTCATTATTTCTTCAAATATTTTTTTCAACTCCTTTCTCTACTTTACTTCTGTGGGAAAATTACGCATATGTTGGTGTGTTTAATGGTGTTCCATTTTTCTCTAGAATTGTTCATACTTCATTCTTCTTTCTCAGTTATACAAATAGAGATCGCATATTCTCTATTCAAGTTTGCTGATTCTTCTGCCAATTCATATCTATTGTTAGATCCTTTAATGAATATTTCTTTTGATTATTGTACTTATCAACTCTAGAATTTATATTTTGAAAAATAATTTCTGTGTCTTGATGAAGTTCTCTATTTGAAGCATTGCTTCCTTTTATTTTCTGAACACATTTGTAATAGTTGCTTTGAAGTCTTTGCCTGCTGAGTTTGATATTTGGGCTCTCTGAAAGGTAATTTGTGTTGTCTGCCTCCATCCCCATGTCCCATGTATGGGTCATACTTTCCTGTCTCTTTGCATATCTCATAATTTTTTTGTTAAAAGCCGGACATTTTAGATAACATATTTTAGCAACTGAGAATACTGATCCCACTCCCAAACTGGATGTTATGGTTCGCTTGTTTTTTGTTCAGTGACTTGGCTGGACCATTTGCATGAAGTCTGTTTCCCCTGCAGCATGCAGCCTCTCATGTTCCTGTGACATGTGCAAAGTCACCCTGGGATGATGGTGGTTTTTAGCAGGGCTCTCTTGACTGTATCTCTCCATATTCTGTTAAGCTGTTTGGTTTGCCTCTGTAGGTATCACACTCAGCTGAATGCTCTGTTATTATTGGTAATGCCTGTGGTATAAGTTCTTCGACAGTCATATGCAATTAAAGTTGAGTCTCATTGCAGGAATAGTTTTGACCAGGCTTTGAGGTTTGATCTTAGCTTTCTCTTTGCTGGGTTCTCTGGTTAAATTCTAGCTGTTCTGTGATTTAGCTCCATTATCTCATAAAACTATCAACTCGTAATTGCTTACCTCCAAAATCTCCATTATATTATATAGTGACGTTAGGCGTGAAATTCCCCATCCTGTGTTCTAAATAAAGTCAGTTTCCTTGGGGAGAGATTCCGAGCACTCTCTTTTTATGATCTGCTTCTCTCCTTGGGCCAAACTTCTGCTACTGTCCTGAAGCAGTGGCCTGTTTCTCTTAGTATGGCATCCCTACTCACTCTCCTGTACTTCTTCTACTGAGGAAATTTCACCTTCTGAGCAAGCTGGGGTCAGTATTATTTTATTATTTTATTATTATTATTATTTTTGCTTGCTTGCCAGGGTAGAACTTTTGTCCTGTGAGTAGGGCCTGGGTGTAAGAATCAATCCCCGGACTTCTCAGCTAGTCTTTCTGTTACAAAACTTCTACAGCATAGAGATGAAAGTAAGAGAAAGGTAGATGGCCTGTCTCTCCTGGGAAGTTACCAAAGTCCTCAAGTGGAAATTGAGGAGAGAAGCCCTTTATTCTTGGTCGTAACACTCAGAGCTGAACTTTTATCACTCTAAAGTGGGGGTCAGGGGAAGGAGAGGTTGCAGGCTGTGGCTCATATGCCACAAGTTTTCATTGTTCTTACACGGATTTAGTGGATTTTCTTGAATGAATGTTTCTTTATTTGCTATATGCCTTTAGGTCAATTTCTAGACTTTAAATGGTTGTGGTTTTTTTGCTTTTCTTTAATACTTTTCACAATCATTTTGTTGAGTGGATGCTTCTCACATTGCCTTTCTAGAAATTGTCTCCATTTATAATTATTTTTACCATCTTATTTTTTATTTTCTAATTATCCTACTGTTGTTTCTATGCTTTGTTTCTTGAGCTTTTCTTTTTTCCTGCTTTTCTTCCTGAAAATGTGTTCTTTATGGCCATTTCCCCCTCTGTGGGTTTAGAAATTATATGTTCTTTGTATATTCTATTAATACTTACCTTTATAAATTTTAACATGCATTTCTGGCTTAAAGTCTAAAGGTAATCTGTATCTCTATCTTCCTTTCATAAAATTCAGAAACTAGTATGCTTTTTACTTCTGCCAGTCCTTCTATCATGCAAAATGTTTATTTTATCTAGTTTTTACTTCCAGATAATTTTAGATAAAAACTAGATAAATTCTAGTTTTAAATTCTATCTAATTTTTTATTCTTCCAAACTAATTTTTGTTATTGTTGCTTTTTATATAATGCTGGTTTAGATTTATCCTAATCTTTGCCACTTTCTTTGTTCATCATTCCTTTCCTTTTAGGTTCAATTTTCAGAAGTGCATCCTTTAGTAGTAATTTCTCTTAGGGTACATTTATAGTAAATTCTTTCATACTGTATTTTTGTCAAAATGTTTTAATTTTCTCCTATCCTTTCCCAATAGCTTAATTGCATATAGAGTTTTAGCTTGACAGTTACTTTTAATAATGTAATTCAATTTTGGAACAATTAAACCAGCATCATTCTAATTATTTGATAGCCATCTATTTTTTCCATTTTTATTTATTTTTATCGTGACATATGTAACATGAACTTTGCTATCTTAACCACCATCCAATTCCAGAAACTTTTTCATCCAATCAGAAACTTTATATCCATTAAATAATACTTTCCCATTACTCCTCCTCTAGTTTCTGCTAAGCACTATTCTACTTTTTGCTGTATGAATTTGACTGCTTTAAGTACTTTCTAAAAATAGAATCATAACAATATTTATCCTTTCACGTCTGGCCTATTGCACCTAGCATAATGTTTTTAAGGTTCGTCCATGTTGTAGCATATATCAGAATTCCCTTCCTTTTTAAAGCTGACTAAATGTATATACCACATTTTGTTTATCCATTCATTTGTTGATGGACATTTGGGTTGTTTCCACATTTTGGCTATTGCAACTATGCTCCTATGAGTGTACAAATATCTGTTTGAGTCCCTGTTTTAAAAAACCAAGTCTTGGCATGGTGCCTGTAGCTCAGCGGCTAGGACGCCAGCCACATACACTAGACCTGGTGGGGTTCAAATCCAGCCCAGGCCTGCCAAGCAACAATGACAATTACAACCAAAAAATACCCTGGCGTTGTGGTAGGTGCCTGTAGTCCCAACTACTTGGGGGGCTTACACTCAAGATTTGGAGGTTGCTGTGAGCTGTGACCCATGGTACTCTACCAAGGGCGACAGTGTGAGATTCTGTCTCAAAAAAAACCAAGTCTGTAGATTACCTATACTGAGAAAATTCCTCCCAGGGCTCTGGTTTTTAGTTCTCATTTCACTCATAGGCCCATGGGGATTTTTCTTTTCTTATGTGCATTGCTATATACTTTAAAGGATATTTTATTTTTATCCAGCATTTCTTCATGTTTTGTGGTAAAAGGGTTTATAGATATAAAGTATTGGTAAGAAAAAAAGTATTCCCTGATCTAAACTAGGACATTTTGCATATATGAACTCTAGTGCTAGTTCATGTCAAGGAGATAGCAATGTGGCTAGATATGGTGGTTCATGTCTGTAATCCTAGCACTCTGGGAGGCCAAGACGGGTGGATTGCTTGAGCTCAGGAGTTTGAGACTAGCCTGAGCAAGAGTGAAACCCGTCTCTACTACAGATAGAAAAACTGGCTGGGTGTGATAGTGCACACTGTAGGTAGTCCCAGCTACTTGGGAGGCTGAGGCAAGAGGATCGCTTAAGCCCAAGAGTTTGAGGTTGCTGTGAGCTACAATGATGCCACAGCACTCTACCAAGGGTGACAGAGTAAGACTTTGTCTCAAGAAAAAAAAAAAAAAAGAATAAACATTCTTCAATCATAGTCCCTTCTTTTTTGGACACCAAGTAGTTGCCGTAGGGGAGAAAGAGGGTTAAAATTCAATTTAAGCCATGTTCCTAGAACTATTACAGTTTTGACTGGCCTGAAGAAAAATGGATCTATAGTAAAAGTATTTTACAACTTATTTTAAAAACCTAGTTAAGGCAACCTATGTAAGATATATAAATGATTTATTATTTTCTTTACCTACCTCCCTCATAGAAGTATAGTAATATCAGGGTAATGTAAGAGGGGAAAAGCCTCGATAATTTTGTTTTTAGAGTTTTTATTTGTTAATATATATGTCAGTGTTTTTCAACCTTTTTTATCTCACAGCACAGTTGAACCTATAGTTCAACTTCTATGGCACTCTTAAGTTGTGTTGATCCAAAACAAGAGTAAAGAAAAAGGATTATGCTTAAGTATGCTTCGAACTTCTTTCACAAATAATGATCTTTAAAATTTTTTGCAGCACTTCTAACATCCTGTCATGGCACACTGGTTGAAAATCATTGATATATGTTATGAGCTGGTGAAGAACATAATGGCAAATGTTGAGGAAGAATAGAGTGAAGTGTTTCCCACAGAACCTTTCAAACTGAAGATACTGAAAATATATAGCCATTTCTCTTTGGACCTTACCGGATGTAGGATGTGATAAAGTATTAACAAAAATAAAGCCTTTGGGCATGGGCTAGCAGAAGGTGAAATACAGTTGACCCTTGAACAATGTGTGGGTTAGAGATGCTGACACCCCATGCAATTAAATATGTGGGTATAACTTTTGATTTCCCCCAAACTTAATTACTGATAGCTTACTACTGACCAGAAGACTTACTGATAACATGTTTTATATGTTTTATGTATTATATGTTATAGTCTTACAATAAAGTAAGTTAGAGAAAAGAAAATATTAAGAAAATCATAAAGAGACAAATATATTGACTACTCCTCAGGTGGGAGTGGATATCACATGAGAAAATAATATTCCTACCACTTTGTTTCTATAAAAACTATTGTAAATCTTTTACTCAGTGCAGCATGATATCGTGTAGCCTTCTGTCAGGCCCGCTGTCCACTAGCGAGGTTCTGAGGAGGGGGCGCTGGGATGAAATAACACACACACACACACAGGGTAATGGACTCAGTCAGGCTGAGACTGAGACAAGACTTTATTTTAACCTTATTTTGACAACACTTTATCTTTCTTCCAGACTTTTATACTCTCACAGGGAACAAGGTCATTTAAGGTTCTCTTTGGCATTCTCTTACTCCTTGGGAACTACTGTGCTGTTTACCTTAAAACTGCCATGCTGTTTATCTCTAGTTTTGACTATCTGGACTTCTTACTCCC
>CAUYON010164294.1:0-11500 GCA_963573935.1 Arctocebus calabarensis | reverse complement strand
TTCTTCTTAGCAAAGTATCTCAAGAATGGAAGAAAAAGTATCCAATGTACTCAGCCCTACTATGAAGCTAATCTATAGCTTTCATATAAACACTAAAACCCAGTTATAGCACAAGAAATGGGGAAAGAGTAAAGAGATGGGTGAGGAGGGGGGAGGGAGGGTGATTGGTGGGATCACACTTACAGTGCATCTTAGAAGGGTACAAGTGAAAATTACTAAATGTAGAATATAAATGCCTTCAGAAAGTGATTAAAAGGCCATGAAGGCTATGTTAAATAGTTCAATGAAAATATTTCAGATTGTATATGAAGTCAGCACGTTGTGCCCCATGATTGCACCAATGTACACAATTATGATTTAATAAAAATTAAAAAAATTTTTTTAAATGCCAAAATAACCAGAGAAGCAACTTCTACCTACCATGGGACAGCAGAGGATATAGAGATGAATTCTAAGTAGCACAATTTATATGAACAAAATAGAAATCAACACCAGAAACATTGTAACAAAATTAAAAACACTGAAGTCTGGGATAGTTAAAGTAGTCAAACACAGATCCTCTAAAAGGCGGGCAATTAGACTGACAGCAGATAACTAAACACCAAAAATGCAATAAGGGAGTGAATTTTCAGTGACATTATAAGAGATAATAATTGTCAACCGAAGAATGCATTGCAGCCAAATTATATTTTGAGAGTGAGAGTGGGAAAAGATAACAAAAAACTGAAAGAGTTTATAGCTAATTGACCTTTTTAAACAAAAATATAAATGATGAATTTAGGGGGAACAAAAACATGACCTCAAAGAAGACAGAGGGGAAAAAGACTGAGTTCCAAGTGTAAATAGTGAACAAATATACTGATTTAAAATGTATGCAAGCTTTTTAAAGTGCTTAAAATGATTTTTATTTGGAAGATTAGAAAAAGAAGGAACTAAAACACTAGACGATAGCAGGAAAGTAGGTAAGTAATTATCAGTAACAAAGTCTCCAAAATACAGCGTTAGGAGTAATCAGAATATTTAACTTTAGGCTTTACTAAGCTCAACACATAAAAAAAAATTGTTCAGGGCTGTTACGTGTACTGCTAAACTTTATATATGTTTAAATTTTAACCCCTAGTACATCAGAATGTGACTACATTAAACAGCGTCTTTAAATAGATAATTCAGGTCAAATAGGTCATTGAGGTAGTCCCTAACCCATTAAGACCATTGTTCTTGTAAGAAGGGATTAAGACACAGATTAACGCAGAAAAAAGACCTTTCAAAAATGCTGGGAGAAGAAGCAGCCACGGATAAGATAAGGAAAGAGGAAGAAATCAACCCTTCCAATACCCTGACCTTGGATTTCCAATCTCTAGAATTGTGGAAAAATACATTTCTGTTGTTTAAATTATCCAGTTTGTGGTTATTTTACTGTAGCAGCTCTAAAAACCTAATGCAAAGGATAACCCTCAAAGTAATAAAATATAGTGCACAACTTTCAAACCAGAAGAGAGTAAAATATCAAATAAGAGAAAACAAATTCAAACAAACTAGAAAGGCAGCAAAAAAGGAGAAATCACATAAGCATATCATATATATAAACCAAAAAGTGAAATAGTGTAAATAACTTCAAGCACATCAACAATCACAATTAACTCTTTACATTAAAAGCAGAGATTATCAGATTTAATCAAAAGACAACAGTTAAAATCTCTAACTACACTAGTTTTACATGAGACCCACTGCAAAGCATAAGGACACTGAAAAGTTTAAATACATGGCAAAAAAAAAAAAAAGATTTACAAGCAAATACTGAACAGAAGAAATCTGATGTACCTATATTAATATCAGACACATCTGCCATTATGACCATAAACTATTATGAGAATAGCATGGCTACATAATAATTCCAGACTTGTGTGTAGCAAATATATAAAGCATTCCAGTTATGAGTTCTCTCAAAATAGATAAAGCAAAACTTGATTAAATAAAAAGGAGACACAAATGTACCTGCATAATGGGTTGCATGAGAAAAAAAAAAACAACACATGGTTAAGCAGACATTACCTTGCTATAACATTTGACCATCACAGCACAAACTTTGATAAAACTGGGAATTGAATTGAGATTTAGAGGCTAAGAAGCACAAACTTTGATAAAACTGGGAATGAGATTTAGAGGCTAAGAAGCCCTTAGGATTTCTACTGGCATATTAAATTTTTCAACTGGTTGAATTTGTGATATTCTTGCCCATATTAAATCTGACTTTTGGTTACTACTCACAAAGACCAGCCAAGTAATTATAACTTCCCTCACATTGAAGGGGCATGGTCTCCTGCACCTGTGTAAAGCTAATCAGTTTCATTTGTGCTCCTTGAAGTACAAGGCCCTGAGAAGAGACATTTTAAGTACTTGAGCTAGAAGTGACTTTGGGGGGATAAAATCTCTCCCATGCCTGTGAAGCAGCCTAGTTGAAAAAGCAGGCAGTTATGCCCTAAAGGAAAGAATGTGCTGGAGGGTCCCGCCAAGTCGCAGCTGGGAATCGGTTACTTGCTGGGGCAGTGGGCCATTGCACTTTGTCCCCTTACCGTAATGTACACAATAGCTTTCAGTTAATCATAAAGGGAAGTAGGAAAGCAGAACAGACAACCCAGTGCCTTCGTGGTTTATCTCCATTGTTGTTTATCTCCAAGCAGGACATTCTTAGTTTAGAAAGGTGTGGACGTGTTTTTGCTGCATAAATGCTAACAAGGAATTGTTATGACAGTTTTTGTTACCTTTTGTGTTCTTTATTCTTGGATATTGTTATCTAATGATTTAGGGTATATAAGAATCTTAGTAAAGATGGGTTTTTTCCTGAATGCCAGAGCAAGTCTCAGTCGCCCTCTTTTAAATCAATCATTTCATCTGCAGTGCTTCCTCTGCATCATCAACCAAGTAGGTTAGTGGACAGCAACATCAGTTAGGTAAAACTTTGATCTCTTTACTCTAATCCCTTCACCCTGTTCCCAAAACACTGCAGGAGGAAGGGTATTCCTGAAGAAAGAAAAAGAATCAAAGTCATGACTCAGTTCCCTTTCTCACTACCGATCCTTGAACTAAGGGCATACTGGAAAGGAAAGTGGGAGAGAGTTTACCATTGCTTATGAGATGGAAGTTATAATTTGGACTTCACTGGCTTTTTCTTCATTATTAAAGTGAATCTTAATTAACAATCATTAAATACCTGCAATGATCATAAAGCTTTGATAACAGCTCAAAGTATCAACTAGGGCAGGGAGCAGATGCAGCAGAGTATTCCAGAAGTAATGAATGAGTCACTTTATTAATAAAACTGTTCTTTGTTTGTGTTATTAGTCTATAAAGCCACATCTTGTGCTTGTTGCTTGTTTGTTTGTTTGTGACAGAGACTCACTCTGTAGCCCTCAGTAGAGTGCCATGGAATCATCATAGCTCACAGCAACCTCAAACTCCTAGGCTCAAGTGATCCTCTTACCTCTGCCTCCACAGTAGTTGGGACTACAAACACCCACCTCAACACCTAGCTATTTTTTCTGTTTTTAGTAAAGATGGGATCTCACTCTTGCTCAGGCTGGTCTTGAATTCCCAAGCTCAAGCAATTCACCTGCCTCAGCCTCCCAGAGTGCTAGGATTACAGGCATGAGCCACTGCCCCTGGCCTTGCTCATAGAATTATTTGGGAGAAAAACCTCACTGAGTTGAGAGACCCAGGTTCACACACATTTATTTTCAGTTTTTTCCACTCTGTAAGATAAGTGGACTGTCCCAAATGATCTAGTCTTTCAGTTGTGATACACCATGACTTATACATATTTTCTTCTTTCCAAAGTAACAGTGTTGTAAAATAGAAACTTCAAAGAACAAATGGGAAATAGAAAAATATAAACAAAACTACCTGAAACCATAAACATGGTCTAATCATTAGCGGAGTACAAAAAAAAAAAATTCTGTTTGTTTTCACGTGTTCCTGACCCCCGCCCATTGGTATGTGACTATTAAACCTCGATTTTATTCTAAGGAAAATATTTAACATTGAATCTTAAAAAATGAATTTTAAGATAATTGAATATAAATGTATATGCATAGGTAAACAGATACTCAATGATAAAGAAGCCAAAAGACCAAAAGTCTTTTATTTTTTCTCCCCTTGTAAAAGATAAATGAAAGCACATATGGAGGCTGCACACCCACAGTGCACACCACCTGCAAGGAATAAAAACTCACAGCAAAATTAGTGATGGTGTATCACACGTAGGGTGAGAGGCAGAGAGAGAATCTCTCTGATAAATCTTCTTAAGGCAATTGTCTAATTTTTTTTGCACATGCCTTTTGTTAAGGACAAAATTTCATGAATCTTCATTTTGATTCTTTTGCTATTTCTGGCTTGGGGGAAAAACTGATCATTTACCAAAATGATTGTGAATTTCCATGGAAATTTGAATCCCAGAAATATGAAGTAGGAAATTAAGTTTATTGAAAGGAGAGCCAGGCAATATAATGGGATGTCCACCAGAGTCTGTCCACACCAGTATGCCCAAGGAGAGATGCCTGACACCCACAGCTGGAATTGAGTTTTTCTCTGGTAAAGAAATAGAAGGAACAGACGGCACCTGTGGCTCAATGAGTAAGGCACTGGCCCCAGATACTCAGGGTGGCTCGTTCAAACCCGGCCCCTGCCAAACTGCAACAACAAAAAAATAGCTGGGCATTGTGGTGGGTGCCTGTAGTCCCAGCTACTCAGGAGGCTTAGGTGCAAGAGAATCGCCTAAGCCCAGGAGTTTAAGGTTGCTGTGAGCTGTGTGATTCCACAGCACTCTACCAAGGGCAATAAAGTGAGACTTTGTCTCTACCAAAACAAACAAACAAAAAAAGAAACAGAAGGAACACAGGAGGGGGTGGAAATCTTATTTTGAAAAATTATTGTAGTTATGTAAAAATTTTAATTTTTAATAAATTTTAGGAATACTATGTAACTGCTCAAGATATCAACTAAAGTAGGGATGCTGCTAGATTTTTTATGTCTGTTATTCTATATAATGAGTCTGAGCTTCAGTAACATTCTAGCACAGGTTTAAGGAAGTCAAACAACTAAGACATTAATTTTATCCTGATGAATATAGCATCTTTGTAATCAGAAGACAAAAAACATCCTCCTAAGTATGTGGCATCCCAAATAGGAATGTACACTCATCAGATCAACAGGAATGTCTAGGTGTTTGAAAAACTGATGTACCCTTTGATATAAGTAAAAGAAAATAATTGTTTCATATTTTTTAAAGCCTGGTTTATAAAATCATAATTAAAAGTTTGAAAATGTCTGGCTCGGCACCCATAGGACAGTGGTTACGGTGCCAGCCACATACACCGAGGGTGGGAGGTTTGAACCTGGCCCAGGAAAGCTAAAAATCTGCAATAACAACAACAAAAAAATAGCCAGGAATTGTGGCAGGTGCCTGTAGTCCCAGCTAGTTGGGAGGCTAAGGCAAGAAAATCGCTTAAGCCTTGGAGTTTGGGGTTGCTGTGAGCTGTGACGCTACAGCACTCAACTGAGGGCAACATAGTGAGACTCTGTTTCAAAAAAAAAAAGAAGTTTGGAAATGTCATATCTTCCATTTTGTGCTACAGTTAAAAATCTAAATTTCCTTTGGAATTGTGAAATAACTGCATGAATCCAAAAAAAATGATTCCCTTTAAAGCTGTGGCAATTTTTTCATTATTAAATCATGACCTTTCTGCTCTCTTTAAATCATGTGTTTACTAGACTTCCTAATGAAATCAGAATAATATATGTGTACACGCATTCATAAAGTGATAGAATTCCAATTACTACAGTCAGATAAAATGAATCACAATCTCTCCAATCTTTCTCTCCCTCTTCCTCTTACTTTATAATTGCTGATGCTGCTCATGCTGAAATAAGGAAAAAAGCAGTTTGCCACCATCAACAGAAGGATCCATATATAAAATCTGTTACTGGCTCTATGTCATCCTGAAAGTTCAAAACACATCTGTAAGTTATTATAATTGTTTTAAATTACACAAACATAATCATATGTTTTGGGAAAATAGTGAAAAACTCATAGTAGAAAACAAGTACACACCTGATTTAAGAAAGAAAGACAGAAGTACGCGTGTTTTCTTACCCTTAAAGGCAAGTTCCACTCCCAGCAACAACATGATATCAAAAGAAATTCAAAGTCTTAGTTCCATATGCATGTACAGTAGTATGTCCTTACCCAGGAGGGAGGAGAAACACATTCCAAGATTCTCAGTAGATGCCTGGAACGGGGTATAGTAAGGAACCCTGTATATACCATGCTTTTTTAAATCTGACAACCGTGGTAGGTACTAAGTGACTAACAGGTGAGTGGCATACACAGTGGATATATGCTGAACAAAGGGATGATCATGTCTTGGGTGAGGTGAAGCAGGACAGGCAAGATTTCATCAGTCCATTCAGAATGGCATGCAGCTTAAGACTTATGAATTGTTTAGTTTTCGTATTTTCCATTTAATGTTTTTGAACTTCAGGTAAGGGGGACTTAGAGGGCATGGGCAAGATCTCTTTCACATTTGCATCTGGTATTTGTTAAATGAAGACAGAGACTTTTTGGAGCTATAATAGCAGTTCTCTTAAGTTGTCATTTGTTCTGGCTCCCTATTTCCAAGTTGATAAGTTATAAATAGTAAGACCTGAACCTCTAATAGAATCTGCAGTTATGCGTAGGCACTGCCCTACCTACTTGCAAGAGAGCAAAGATTTCCTGCCTAAATAATTTGACTTCTATAAATGTTTAAATTAAACAATCTTTAAGGCACTGGTGGATCTTTCTATAAATCTAAGTTATTTTCCATTAAGGGTGATTTATGACTATTTTAACAATAGACTGAAGAAAAAATAAGATTTTTGTGTGTGTGTGTGTGAATGTAGGTGGACTTGAGAGGGCAGAAAACAGTGGAAAAGATGTTCTACAGCATGAGAAAAACCAGATACCAGAGGCTGAACAAATGCACAACCTTCAGTGTAAGGGAAGGGTAACATCTGGGTCTCCACACCGCTTCCTAGTCTCACCCCTGGAGAGGAGTATTGTCCATCTGGGGGGTCCTTTTGTCTGACACTGGGCTGATGTTGCTGGTTGGTGCACAGGTCTGTTCCTGTCCCCCATTTTCATAAGGTCCACCACAATAGATAAATATTCCCTCCTCTGTTATTTCTCTCCCACCTCTTTTCCACACATCCTCAACTGCACCCTGATGACTCTCTAGCTGTGCAACCTCTCATCTACTTCCCTTACTCATTAAATAATTTACAGAAAGCATCTGCTGGGATGTACCCTCTGCTTCACCTAATGTGCTAAAGCCAAAACCATTACTGACATCTCCTCCGAATAAACTTCCCTTTTAAACTTCCCCCTTTCTATTAGTAGAACCATGACTGTTTCCCTTTCCTAAGCTAGAAAACAATGTCTTCATAGCTGCATTCCTCTTTTTTACACTTCTTTTAATCTGCCATGAAAAAACCACTATTCTTTAAAATTCACATGAATAAGTGACCACTTATTCTTCTTGTCCAGACTCACTTTTTTGGCTTTGGACCTTTGAGTAGCCCTTGAATAGAAAGGCATGGTAGGAGGAGCAAGAGGTCCATACACACAAAAGGACAGAACTAACAAACACAAGTCATCATTGAGTAGAGTTTGAATGTGGTCACAGGAAGCCCAGTGATGAGCAGCTGACTTTTGCACCTTGTATTTTTATTTGCAGCATGGGCATGATATCAGCTTCAGAGGTATTAGTGGGGACTCAGTGAAATAATGCAGAGTAAAATAAGAATGCATAGGACGTGCTCAATAATTCAGACTTGTCATTTTTAACCTGAAATCAATGATGAAAGGCCCAGAATTTAAGATAAGCCAGGAAGCAAAACCAAACAAGAGCCAATGAGGGTCACATAACAAGTAGCCAAGTGAGGTACACGTTTCAAAGTCTAGAAAGATGATAAGAAATAAAAAAAAAAAAAGCATAATAATAGAGGCTGTGGAATAAGGTTATTAGAAAAGTCACGGCAGCATTAGAAGATGTCTACAGCATTCCAAAGCACTGTCCAGTCCATTAAACTGGAGTTGAATGAACTGTGGAGATGCTGACTCCTCTGCCCCAGTGGTTCTCAGAGTAGAGCCAGACCAGCATCATCGACACCACCTGGGCTCTTGCCAGACAGGCAAGTCCTCAGACCTCACCGCAGGTCTGATAAATCAGAATCTCTGAGAGTGGTACCCAGCAATCTCTTTTAATAAGACCTTAGGTAATTCTAATGCATGTTAAAGAAGAAGCATTGCTGGTCTGCAATTTCTACTGGGGTTTAAACCAGGCCAATATATAAGATATCCTAATACAGGAAGTGGTCATTCCTGACTAAAAGAGAAAGCATGGCTAAAAATAAAAATAAAACATATTCCTCAACTGGTGAGCATTGAACCAATCCCAATTCTAACTAAAAGCGTTTTGTTAGGTTATAAGTATGTAAAAAAAAAAAATGCATTGTAATTAGTTTCCTTTAAAAAGAAAAAACTATTTGAGGTGAAAATGCAACTAGAATAAAAACTGTAATTCTTAACTTTTCTAAAGAAACACAATTCCCAACGAGAAATCCATGTAGACTAAAAGATTTGTTCTCCCTTAATATTTTGAAATTTTAAGAAAAAGAGTAAGTAAAGGCATACACGTACTGAATGTTTAATTTCCCCCTTATAAGAATGGGGAGTGGGAATTTTGTATATTCTGCTTACACAGTATCCATAGCACCTAGAAGCACCAGGACACTGTAAACATTTGAGAAGTATTTTTTGAATGGATAGAAAAGTATACGCTAAGCTGTGTTCCAGGCACTCAGTACACTCCTTCAATCTTCACATTAATAAAGCAGGTACTACCATATTTCCCATTTTACAGATGAGGACACAAAGGCAAAGAGTAGCTAAGAAACTTCCTAAGTGGCAGAAGCAAGATTTGAACTCAGGTGGCAGCTCTAGAGCCCTCATCCACTATCCCTCAGCCAGGCCACCTCTTGCACATAAAACAGTACTATACTTTCACAAGGAAACACGTTTCTCTCTGAATAAACCCCATAAAGTTGAAAAGTCCAAGAAAGGCATTGTTAACAATTCCCATAAGAATAGGAAAACAATTCATTTCCTTGGTATTACACACAACTGAAAATCTACAATCCTCTAAAAAAAAAAGGCAAATAAATATAAGTTCAAAATTTTTAGAGTAAATATATTTATTGTACATTCCATGTATTACCAGAGTAAAATTAGGGTGAAAAGGAGACTATTAATTTTGCTTTGACACTTCTGCCTTTTCTGAATTGGAACAATAATAAATCATATTGTATTAATAATTCAAGTGACTTGTTTTGTAAATAAAATGCATTAACATTCATTAACATGAAAATATGTCAAAGATCTACATTTTATGATGCAGGACTTCAACATTATTCCAATTTAGAAAATATATTTTTAAGTTTTCAAATAATGGACCATTCTATATATGGTAAGTTTTGTGTTTTTATAAAGGAAAATAATACAGGAGATATTTACCAAACTACTAGCTGTAATATAATACAAAAAAATTAACAAACGGAATTGTGGAGAGAATTATACCTTCTATATTTGCAGTCCCCAACACCCAGGCCACACACCTGTCCTGGTCCATGGCCTGTTAAGAGCCAAGCTGCACAGCAGGAGGTGAGCAGGGGGGCAGCAAGTTAAGAAGATTCATCCGTATTTACAGTTGCTCTCCACTCACTCCCTCTCCCTGGTCCATAGAAAAACTGTCTTCCAAAAAGTATCCAATGTATTCAACCCTACTATGAAGCTAATTTATACCTATCATATGAAGGCTATAACCCAACTATAACACAAGAATATGGGGAAAGGGGCAAGGAAGGGGAGGGGAGGTGGGAGGTTGGGGTGGAGGGAGGGTAATTGGTGGAGTCACACCTAAGGTGCATCTTAGAAGGGTACAGGTGAACCTTACTAAATGCAGAATACAAATGTCTTCATATAATAAATGAGAAAATGCCAGGAAGGCTATGTTAATCAGTTTTATGAAAATAGTTAAGATTGTATATGAAACCAGCACATTATACCCCTTGATTGCACTGCTGTACACAGCTATGATTTAATAAGATAATAAAATTAAAAATAATAATAACCTACAAAAAAATGCTCCTAGAATAAATAGGTTCAGATAACAAAATCAACATAAACATTTATTTCTGCTTCTATATGCTAGCAATGAAACTAGGAACTTGAAATTTTTTAAATAATATCATTTATGATAGCATCGAAAAGTACTTAGTTATACATCTAACAAAATGTGTTCAGGTTCTGTGTGCTGAAGAGCATAAAATACTAATATAAGAAATTAAATGAAGGGAGAAATACAATACCTTCATGAATTGGAAGATTCAGTATTGTTTAGATGTCAATTCTCTCTTTTTAATCTCACAATCAATGTAATGCCCACTCAAATCCCACCAACCTTTGTTTTGTTTTGTTTTTTGAGACAGAGTCTCACTATGTCATACCCTCAGTAGAGTGCTGAGGCATCACAGCTCAGAGCAACCTCAAACTCTTGGGCTGAATGATTCTTTTGCCTCATCCTCCCAAGTAGCTGGGACTACAGGCGCCCGCCACAACGCCAGGCTATTTTTTTATTGTTCCAGTTGTCATTGTTGTTTAGCTGGCCCGGGCCGGGTTCGAACCTGCCAGCCTCGGTGTATGTGGCTGGTGCCATGACCACTGTGCTATGGGCGCCAAGCCCCAGCAACCTTTTTTATGGATTCCAAAAAACTGATTCAAAAATTTACAAGGGAAGGCTAGGAACTGGAATAGCCACAAAGAAAAACAAAATTGCCAGACTAACACCATCCAGTTTAAAGACTTATTATAAAGATACAGAAGTCAATGCCACGAGGTATCAATAAAGGCACAGACACACATATCAATGGAACAGAAGAGAAAGCCCGGAAAGGAAAAGACCCACCAAAATGTAGTCAAATTATTTTTGGCAAAGGGGCAAAGGCAATTATGTGGAGAAAGGACAGTGTTTTCAACAAATGGTGCCAAACGATTTAAAGTTCACATCCAATTGTCAAAGATATATTGTCATTTGAGAAAAGCAAGTCCAAAAAACAGCATAGAGAGTAGATTCCCATTTATGGCTCAAAAAGTAGTAAATGTGTTATTGTGTCCAGGAAAAAACAAGGGGACTCTATTAAGGTGTAGGAGGTTATGGAATATGTGAAATATTTCCAAAATATGAATTAATATATGCTGAATATGTGTTACTTTTATTTTCAGAAAAAAATAAAGATATATTTGAGATAGTTTTCAAGAAAGGAAGTGAAAACTTACGCAGAAGGCCCTCCCTCTCAAGAGTTTCTGAGACCCAGATTTTCTAGAATCAGGCAGGGTCAGCCTTTGAAC
>CAUYON010164291.1:0-18155 GCA_963573935.1 Arctocebus calabarensis | reverse complement strand
CCCACCCAGGTGTTCCATTATTGAGCTAGACAAGTATTTCTTCTAACTCTCACTCCTCCTAGCCATAGGCTATACAAGCTGCAACAGCTCCTCCAGATTAAAACCTCAGAAATATGCACTTTTCTTACCCAGGATTTAATGGCTTTTTTTTCTTTTTGGTAAGTAGATATTTCCTGGCTTGTTGATTTTCAGAGGCCTGGAGTGATGGTTGATGTCACTCTCTAGCTTTGCTGCCTGATCTCACTGCAGGATTTAGTGACCTCACCTCTACCCCCCAAAGGTTCTGCTCAGGGAATGAGGGGCTTGTGGTGTATGTGGCAGTGATACTGAGACTGGTCAGTGTGTCAGTGTGACTGATGGACTTCTGAAGAAGCCCCAAAACTTGCATCCCCTGACCTGAATGAACCACCTCCCCAGACACTGGTAAACAGGCCTTGCAGATGTAATTAAGATTATAGGCCCAACAGTAGGAAGGTATCTTGGATTGTGCAGGTCGCCCAATCTAACCACACGAGCTCTTAAAAGCAGACGGTTCCATGTAGGTGGAGACGAAGATGCAGCAGGAGACGGAGCAGGAACCAGGAGGCAGAGAAGCCCGAGGGAGCCGACGAGGAGCTGACCTGCCTTTGCTGGTTTGGCAGATGGGAGGAGGGTGGCGAGTGCAGGAGCTGAAACCATGAGTGGCATCTAAGGCACAGGACAGCTCCCTCACCCCGTCCAGCAGGAACAGGGGCCCTCACTCCCACTGCCCGGAACTAAAGCTGCCCAGCAACCAGAATGAGCGAGCTGGAAGCGAGGTCGTCCGCAGCCTCGGAGCTGGATGCAGAGACGATTCGGTTTCACCTTCTAAGACCTGGAACAGGGAAGCAGGTGGAGCACACGGTGCCTGGACGTCAGGACGGACGCACCCGAGAGATAGAAATGCTCTATCTTCAGCACAGTAAACTTGTAGTAACCCGCAAGGTCCGCAGTAAACTCACCGTCCAGTACTGGACAAATGAGGGGGTTGTGAAGAGTGAGGGCGGTTTCTCGGTCTCAGTGAACGGATTCACAAGAAAGGAAAAGAAAGATGAACATGAGCCCCAGACAGAGGCAGAAGCGGACACGTGCACGTGCAAATCGCGGCTTCCAAGCGCCATTCAGAGCTCCAGTAGGGAGGGCAGGACAGAGGGCCAGCCCGTCCTGTGGTGCTGGACAGCAAGGACAGCTCGACTCAGGATGGGGGCGTTACAAACAGCACAAAGAAGACAGCCTTGTGGTGCTGCCAATGTCCTAATGGAAAACTATGACAAAAATTGGATAATAATCCATAGAATAATTATCGATGAGTTTATACAAATAATTGAACAACTTTATTTTTTCAGGTTTTTTTTTTTGGCTGAGGTCAAGTTTGAGCCTGCCACCTCTGGTATATGAGACTGGCGCCCTACTCCTTTGAGCCACAGGTGCCACCCTGAACAACTTTAAATCACTGACAAAAACCATACTAAGTGCAAGAATCAAGGCATGCCAAATTGGATGAAAATTATAAAACTATACAATGTATCCAACTCGTATAAATCATGTATCAGTCCGTCATACATATAAGTTGTTATGTGAAAATTTTTCCTAGTATATATTTCATAACAAATGTGGTTTATATCTAATTAAATACATCTTTAGAGATATTAGAAATCACTAGATTAACTTGCATTCACCTAATTCAAAAGTACACTGACCTGCCCATCCCATCTTTAAAATGTATTTGTGTTCATAAACAGACATCAGGCAAATTTCAAAACCTGTGTCATTTAATGAAGTCAAACACGTGAAACATCTAGTATAAATATTCTCATTTAATAAAAGGTCTATATGTATATATACATATATTTTGTATAACTGTTTACAGTAAAGGAAATCATAAAATAGTCTAAAATTGTATTTACATTTTCCTCCCATTTACATAGTAAAGTCAATTGCATACAATTCTCTCCAATATAAGAGTTTTACATTTGTATTCTCTACAAATGAGGAAATCCAAATGTTAAAAAGGTTTAAGGCATATACCCATTTATGTACAAAATCACAACAGGACAACTTATAATTTAAGCTTATTATAAATTATTATAAATTGTGAAAAATTCTTATTCTATAAGTACCTTATCAACTTATATGATCAAAGTGAATTACAAAGTAAAAATGACTGTTATAAGTTATGGTAGTGTCTGGACTATTGTCATAAAAGGAGGTATTCTTTCTGAACATGTGTGTTATAAACAGAAGAGCTTGACTCTAAGTGCCAAAATTATTTTCACTTCTACGATTTCCTTTAAAATGTCTGAACACAATAACTAAGAAAACGCCACGAAGGCTACGTTAACCAGTTCAATGAAAATATTTCAATTGTATATAAAACCAGCACATTGTACCCCACGATTGCATTAATGTACACAGCTATGATTTAATAAAAAGAAAAATTTTCTGTTCCTTTATGAAACAGTGTACTGAACACAGTGCAGGCCTTGGCAATAAGAAATCTTCACGAACGCCAACCACGGTGACCTGTTCATCAGACTTCCTGCGTACGGTGTGATTTTTTCCTTTTCTCTAAACTAAGTAGCCCTGGTCTGCCCACCTGGAGTTTCCTCTCTTGCTATCATCTCACATCCCTTAGGTGAGCTCCCCAGAATTTGCCGTGATTTGAGAGCCATGAATTCTTCCACTCTCTTCCCTGCTTTCACACAGAACGCGGAGGCCCAAACATTCTTTCCTTGGCCCCGACAGAAATCAGCATTTAACATGTGTCCTATCTTGCCCAGTCCCTTTGGTTGCTATGAATTTCCCGTTTCCCCCCAAACCTGGCTTTTTGGTCACTATCTGCTTCAGTCTCTGGGAGTTGCAGGCACATTTCCAGTTTAAGGAGCTCTCTCTCTCTCTCTCTCTCTCTCTCTCTCTCTCTCTCTCTCTCTCCTGGCCCCGGATCCTTCCCTCTAACACCACCTGTGCTTCCTCCACTAACTCCTAACTTGTTCCTTTTCCTTGAATTTCACTTTATAATTAGCACCAGGTTCTGGAATCATCATTGGCCAGAGATGACTTCAAAACGCAGTCTCTTAAATTCTGCAAAGTTTTAGCGTTTCTGGTCCTGGTTTCCCACTGGCAGGGCCTGACTTGAAGCTTATGTTATCTTGATCACAGCACATATAAAACACTGTAAAAACCTAACCTCAGGGAAAGTCGATGGGAGAAGCTTGATAATGGACCTTATTAACTTCTATTTAATACAAATTTCAAATGTAATCATGTCTAGATTTGAGCTTCACACTCTTCCGAATGAGTAAAATTTTAACCATGATACAAGTTATTTTTGTTGACATTCATTGGTCTAGATTGTCCATATTCTAAGCTAAGGTGGGGTAAGTCTGACCTCAGGAAAAAAGAGTGAAGTTATAAAGTTATCAGGATTGAAAAATATTCTCAATTATCAAATAAATGCATCAGTTAAAGAGTAAGGTTTTACATTCTAATCAAACAGCAATAATAGATCTATTATATGCTAAACACTATTTTAGGCACCACAATTAATGTGCTAGGTGGTTGGCTTTTACAATAATAAAAACTAAAGTATTAACTATGTAAGTATTTGTCAATACTTCATTAAAAAATCTTTCATATCTAATTGGCACTTTTCTTTACCGAAGCTGGTACTTTCCTCTGAAATATATGGAATTGAATAATACTATCACAGACTCATCAAAGTTAAGTGTTAATATCAGTAATATCGATCAATTGCCTCCTGGAATCTTGTGTATACAAGAAGAAAATATGTGTATATAATGTTGATATTTCTTTGTTTTCACATATCCCTATTATTTTTAATCTATAAATATACTAAATAAATACAATCATATCGAATTGCACCCAACATAAAATAAAAATAACAGGAGTTAACTCAAACCGTCAAAGCAAAGATCATTTAACACAAGAAAGGTAATAAAGTTTTATATTCCCTCTGTAGGACCAATAATATATGTGTAATTATTTAAACAGATGATTTCATTTCCGTTTACTTTTTGTTTTAGTAGATTTGAGGACATAAGTTGAATTCCATTACATGCATGTACTGTCCGGGGTGAAGTCTGGCCTGATTGCACCCTAGGAGCGCAGACGGTAGCCGCAGGTAATTTTCATCCTTGCCCCCCCAGCCTGCTCCCCTTTGGGCCTCCAATGTCCACAATACTGATGTTTATATTCATTATATACTCGAACACAAAGACAATGACTAATCAATATTCTAATAGTTTAGTAACTTGTTTTAATAAGGAAAAGCCAGATTAGCATCTGCAAATTTCAAAACAAATTATATGATAAAGATGATTTAAATTCATAGGCTTTCAATAATAATTCCCAGAAACCATCACGTAAATGTGATTAGTTTAAATTTTTATACCATAACTTTTCTAAATAGACTTCAGGTTTATAAAAGGGATAGAAATCATTGCTGGTTTTTAAAATGTAAACTTTAAACTAATGGTTAGCTCTTTTTCTTATTAGACAAGGGGAAATAAGCATGTATGTGTGTGCACGTGTGTGTGTGTGTGTTGAGGCTTTTGGTGATCTTTGAAGGCACGAGTCTATATCTTGTATTAAAAAAACAAATGTGTCCACATATGTATACAAATGTCTCTGATTATAAAACGTATTTTAAAAATATTATTGTTTATATTGAGTAAATAATGCTGACGTGGCAAAGAACGCTCTTTGAAACAGAGGTGAATTTTGAAAATAGTCTGGATTTCACCCTTCTTTTCCTCCTTTGTTGAGATCCGATTGTGCTGAAACCGTCGTCACCATTGAACTCTGGCTTTCAAATGACACATCTGTGCCTGGTGGTGGCGGTTTGTACAGAAAGATTGCAAACCCATTGAAGAAAATGGTGATAATTTTACAAGTGACACCTGCATTTAAAAGGAAATTAATCATGCATGCTGAGAAATTCTTCATGAACACAAACACTACATTAAAGGGAAGAATTACAGGAGCATTACAGTTATCTGTTTTAAATTTTTAAAACATTAGGGAGAAAAATAAAACATTGTATAAAATTCAATGAATCAGCATTTATTTTCTTTCAAAACAATAATAATGTACAGCAATATTTATCCTATTGATTGTTGTGATTGCATATTCTTGTAAAATAAGTATTGCATAGGATTAAATAAGCCCATATTCAATTTATAAATACAACAGAAGACATTATCTATAAACTCCTTAAATAAGCCCATATTCAGTTTATAAATATAACAGAATACCATATCTATAAAACTCCAAGCAACTCAAATGTATGACAAAGGAAATGAGCTTACACCATCTTTGAACCTGACTAATAACTTGCAAGATTTTCATGTCCAGGTTGGAAAACAGTTACAAAAATAAAATCTACTTGAGTTCTTCAGAGAAAGCTTATTCTTAGGAGAAAGCATAATCAGTACTTAACCAGATCTACTTATTATTATGAGCCAAAAGTATGAAATATTAAGATTTACTTTACAAGCTTTAATTTATCTTCCAAAACTCTGATTTTGAGCTCAGATATGTGAAGTGAAACCAGGTCCTGCTATCTGATAAGCATTTCATGAATGCTGAGGGATGGACAGTGTAGTTTCTATAACAGCTGGTTTATTTTTGCTAATCATTATTATTGTATTTTAAATGTACATATGAGAAACAGGAATGCTCATTGATCTAACCAGTGTCAGATTCAAGGGAAATAACTTACATAGGTACAACTGGTACAGTCTTTGTTTTTGAAAAATGAAAGGCATATATTTGGGGTGGGGAACATTCACATTCATCATGAGTAGAATAAGGAGAAATTTATTATATGTGTGTTTTGGCCAAAAAGTACAAATGAAGTGACTAAGTAAATTTAAAACATAAACCCATTGAATAAAAATGGTTTTAACAATAGGAAAAGTGATGGGATGATTCATTTTGTCTATTCTAGCCAATACTTAGTCTCCCATTATTTTTTGAATTTATATATTTATTTCTTCAGTGGGTAATCTGTTACTCTGTAAATTCAGATGGTATAGTCTGGGTTTAAACACTGTAAGAATAATAAAGCCTAACTTAATACATGTGTCAAAATAACAGCTGTGAAAACCCCATGGTATATATACGTGTATGTGTCAGTGAGTGTATATATTCAGGATTGCTCTATTTTTAAATATTTTAACTTCTTAAGGTGTTTTTGAAATTTGAAATTTGAAATTTTATCTTACTAGCACAAACTATGCATCATTCTAATTCCTCAATTTGTTTAACCAAGACCTTATAAACAGCAAAACGCAAAAGGGGTTAAAGGCCTGGCTACCTTTCTAAACCACACAGAAGTTTCTTACAACATGCCTGAGAGAAAAAGGATACTTCTCTGGTTCAGCTCTACGCACGTCCCAGAGCCCAGACACCCCGATAGCAATCATCCCAGAGAGTTGAACTTTGGGGGATACTTTTCCAAACTTTCTGAGAGAAGTTATTTAAAAAATACAAAATATATGGGGTGATGCCTGTAGCTCAAAGGAGTAGGGTGCTGGCTCCACGTGCCAAAGGTTGCAAGTTCAGACCTAGCCCCTCCCCCCAAAAAAAGCAAAAAAAAATATATATATATATGATGTAATAAAAGCTGGAATTTTATTCTCTCCTGTTTAATGCTGAGCCTTGCAGACCGCATTACGAGCCTTTCACAACAGTTGTGGTAAATACATTCTCTGTTTCAGCATGACAGGACAGTTCAACCACGTGAACTGAACATTCCAAAACAAGTGTGACCTAAGTAACCGAGAAGAAGGCTTTTGGGGGCATCATCGGTTTACTCTAAAGTTACCAAGAAATCACCACTTACTTATGGCTACCAGCATGTGAGCCATCTTGATGTTGTTGTACAACCAGCAGGCTCCTCTAGTTCCACATTCATTAACATCCCAAAGGATACAGGTGCTGTCTATCGTGACGCCAAATATAATCGGTCCAGGTATTGTGCCTGGAAGAATTCGGCGAAATAAACATGAGTGAAGATTACAGTTTATAACACGGATTATTGATTGACTGATTGATGTGTGTGTGTGTGTAGGGATGAGGTCTCCTTCTGTTGCCTAAACTGGTCATACACGCTTGCTCTCAAGTGATTTTCCTGATTCAGACTCCAAAAGTGCTGGGATTACAAGCCTGAGCCACCATGCTCATGGTATAATTACAGAATTTTGTATGTATGGTTATGCATAGATTTCATTAAGTAAAAAATGCTGTTAATATGTTCACATGCAAATCAATTCAATGGCAAGTCCAGTGAACAGACACAAAATTTTTCAGAATTATATATAATTATTATGTATTTCTAGTCGACTCAAAGAATAGTTTGAAAGAAATCTCTAACATACACTGGTTTAACATGTAGTTAAGTAAATATTTTAATTCATTGTTTTTCTACTACAATGAATGAATAGGCCTTTGAAATTAGCTACAATATTCTTATAAAGTCAAAATAAATTACTCTTGAAACCCAAATAAGTCTGCTAAACTACAGCACATGTATTATGTCGTGCATACGTGTGAGCATGTGCATATAACTGACACGGGCGTGTAGGGGTGTGTGTGCCTGAGTGTATACGTGTATGCACACAGGCACATACAAGCATGGTTTTTCACATTAACATTTCTAAGATTGTCACTATTTGTACACGCAAACCCTCCTCCCCCTGACGCAACCAGGCATGAAACAGTTACATAGTTCACAAATTTCCAATGTCTACAAATAAAAGACGCTATTTGAGGTTATATTTCTTAGACAAAGATTTCAGCTGCATCCAGTCTGCTCTTTCACGACATGTAGCATAACAGAGTCAAAATCAAAACAGCACTGACTGGAGTTGGGTCATTTTCCAGGCTCATTTCCAACAGCCATTGTGTAATAATGGGCAGAGCCACACGCCCGTCAGGGCACGAATCTCTTCATCCAAGAATATGGGGAAGGTGGGCCAGGTGATCTCCAATAGTCCAGCTTTTTGTTAGCATTTTAATAAATTATCTTAACATTATATCTATTATGTTTCTCTCTTTCTTATTATTCTTCCTATATCTGGGGCTTTATAAAATTCTTTAAATTTTTTCTTCTAATAGTTCTTAACTAGCCACAATATGTATGCCACTGAAAAACTCTGACCTTATTGTTCATTGCTTATATAACACAGTAGTGTCACAAATGGAGATAAAAGCAATTATGTGTTAATGATAATATTTTATATTGCAAATAAATATGATACACCTTTTAAGGCTACATTTGCAACAGAATTGGAATCAATAGGACCCACTCAGGCAGATGAAAAGTACAGTCTTTGCTTTCTTACGTGATCTGTAAATAAGAGCACATCTCAAACACTGGAAAACAGCTTTCTTCAACAGCTCCCTTCCACTATTCTTCAATTACTTGCTTGGCACACAACATAAATGAATAAAACCAGTAACATTTATGGACCAAAATGGAGCAAGAGTTATCACCAAATTAAGAAAAATAGCATACCGAATAATCGAAGCAACATAAACTGAATTCCCAGTGCCAGAGATCTCTGCCTGTGATTCACGCATCTAGAAATGTAAATATATATGAAACAAAGTGGTGAAATAGTATATTCACTCCTTGAGCAAGTTCACATTTGTACCAGTTTAGCATTTTATATTAAAGTAAATGTTATGTACATAAAAAAAAATTATTTGTAAGTGCTTATAAATGGTTTAATCCTCTGAAAAGTTACCTGAACTAAAATAGTCAAATAATACCACAAGAGACACTGGCCCCTATGAATTTTAACAAATATAAAGTGAAAAGACATTCATTAATAAAACATTTTTATTAAAAACTCTCAAAAATTGTGTATAGAAGGAATGTATCTCCGTATAATAAAGGCCATTTATACAAACTCAGAGCTAACCACACTGACTGGTGGACACCTGACCACCTTCCCTCTGAGATCAGGGACAAGACAGAGACGTCCCCTCTCACGTCCATCCAAAACAGCACTGCGGGTCCCGGCTAGAGCAATTAGGCAAGAAAAATAAATGACAGGTATTCAGATTAGAAAGGAAGAAGTAAAATTATGTCTTTGTAGATGATATAATCATGTATGTGGAAACCCTAAAGATGACACCAAAAAAATGTTAGTAGAACTAACAAATGGATTCTTTTAAGTGTCAGGACATGAAATCATAATACAGAAAATCAGTTGCATTTCCAAACACCAACATACACAAAAAAGAAACCAAGAAAACAATGCATGTGCCTCATGAATATGATTTCAAAATACACAGTCCTAGGACTGCACCTGTGGCTCAAAGAAGTAGGGTGCTGGCCCCATATGCCGGAGGTAGCAGGTTCAAACCTGACCCCAACCAAAAACTGCAAAAAAAAAAAAATAGTCCTATATCACATAACATTTTGGTAACAAATAGACTATATATATGACAGCAGTTTCATAAGATTATAAAGAGGTTGAAAAAGTCCTTTTGCCCCGTGACTCTGCAGCTGTCATAAAGTCACAGTGCAGCGTGTCACTCACATGCTTGTGGGACGCTGCTGCAAAGAGACCCAATCGTGTCTCCGTCGTGTGAAAGGGCAGCAGTGCAACTACGCACAGTGATGAAATGGCCATATCACTGGCTCGTGTATTTACTATATGATCCTTTACCATGGTTTTAGATCATACACCTCTACTTATTACAAAAAAAAAAAAAAGTTGACCTGTAAAAGAATGCCAGGCAGGTCCTTCAGGAGTTGTCCCACCACCACAGGAGATGACAGCTCTACCGTCACGGCCTGGGAAGATCTCCCAGGAGAGCGTGGAGGGGAAAGACGGTGATCGTAGAGATCCCGACGCTGTGTAGGTCAGGGTGTGTGCGTTGGTGCCTTAGTTTCTGTTTGTTTGTTTTAAAAAAACTTTTCAAAGTAAAATAATAATAATAAATTAACCTTTAAAAACTTAAAAGCTTATACAATAAGGTTGTGAAGAAAAAACATTTTTTAAAGCTAACTGGTAGTAATAAGATAGAAAAGGAAAAAAGGCATAGGGAACTCAGGTTAATTTATTATGGAAGAAGAAAAATTTTAAAAAGAAATGCAGTGCAGCTTACGTGCACAGTGTTTATACGTCCACGGTGTTGGTGTATGATGTCCTAGAATTTCACATTCACCCACCTTACCCAGAGCAACTTCCAGCTCTACAAGTGCCATTCATTGTAGGTGCCCTACACAAGTGGACCTTTTATACCATTTATGCTATATTTTCACTATGTCATTTCTATGTTTAGATGGACAAACACTTGCGATTGTGTTACAATTGCCTCCTATATTTGTTCAGGTGACCTACATGCTGTGAGGTTTGTAACCCAGAAACAACAGCCTGTACCACATAGCTTAGGTGTGCAGAAGGCTGTACCACTTGGGTCTGTATAAGTAACTCTATGATGCTTGCAGGACAAAATTGCCTAATGATGCATTTTCCAGAATGTATTCCTGTCATTAAACACTGCATGACTGTACCAATCTCCACTCATCACACATTGCAATTCTGGCATAAAAACAAGCATAGACCAATGGAAAAGAAGACAGATGCCCAACATAAACCCACATATTTACAGCCACCTGATCTTTGACAGAGTGTTAAGAACACACATGTGAGAAAGAATAATTTCTTCATAAGTGATATTGAGAAAAGTGGATATCTACATGCAAAAGAATAAAAGTGAACTCTTACCTTAGACTACACACAAAAATCAGTTCAAAATAGATGAAATAAATATACAACTTAAAACTATAAAACTTCTAGAAGAAAATATATGAAAAAAGCTTTTTGACATTGGTCCAAGCAATAATTTTTTGGATATGACCCCAAAGCAAAAATAGACAAAGGTGATTCATCAGAGTAAAAAATGTATGTGCAGTGAAAGGAACAACAGAACGAAGAGACCACCTAGAATGGGAGAAAATATTTGCAGACCACACATCTGAGAAGGAATTAATATTCAAAACATAGAGGCACTAAAACAACTCAATGGCAAGGAAATGAATAATCAAGTTAAATAATGGGCAAAAGACCTAAATAGACATTTCTCCAAGGAACACATACAACTGTCCAAGAGGGACATGAAAAACAACATCATTAATCACCAGGGAAATGCACATCAAAACCACAATGAGATATCACTTTATACCTGTCAGGATGGCTCTTTACCAAAAAGACTGAAGACAATAAATGCAAGAGTATGAAGAGAAGGGAGCCATGTACACTGCTGGCTGTGATGTCCACTGGTACAGTTATTAGAGGGAATGGTCAGTGACCCATGTAACTGAGCAATCCCACTTTAAGCAGACAGAAGAAACCCAGTCAGTACACTAAGTCATCTGCACTCCTGTGTTCATTGCAGCATCATTCACAATAGCTAAGACGTGGGTCAACACATGAGTGGACATGGAAATGTGGTATGCAATACTATTTAATTTACCCTTCTAATTGTCCCTGTTGTCACTGTGACCATATGTTGATGGTCCTGGAGGACAATTATGCTAAGTGAAATAAGCAGGTGCAGAAAGACAAATACTGCATAATAGCATTCATATGTGAATTCTTCAAAAGTCAGACTCAAAGAAATAGAAACTAGCGTGGTGATTGCCAGGATCTCGACGTGGGGAAATGTTGGTCCAATTGTGTGGAGTTACCTTTACCCAGTGTCTTGTGCACAGCATGGCAACTGTGGTTAAGATTCCTGCATTTACTGCAAATTTTCTTAAGGAACGGATCATAAATGGTCTCACCACACACATACACAAATCGTAACAATGTGAAGTAGTGGACGTGTATATTAGCTTGACTGTAGTTATTATCTCATAATGTGTATAAATATATCAGAACATTACATTCTATACTTTAAATATATATAATTTTCATTTATGAATATCAGAAAAACTAAGGTGTATTTGTCAATAAAGCTGAAAATATTTAAAAAATAAAACCAGCATTTGTACAAAAAAAATACTTATTTTTGGCTATCGCTGTTCACTGTTCACTCAGTTTGCAAGCAAATGACTCTTACACAACTTTCATTAACTAGAAACCAAGCTCATACCTATAGGATCAGGGTACAAATTTGGTGCATAACAAAAGAATTGAGGAAGCTCAATCTGATTTCAACAATAATTATTTAGGTAATGACCATCAAAGAGATTGAGACATAACATTGGCACACAGGACAGATATAAGAGAGATAAAAGATATCAGCGAAAAATAAATCAATAGTTGAAAGATTATTTATATAATTTTAAATGAATTTAAAAAAAATCATTTTGTCTCTTTTCTAAATACCTTTGATTTCCATATAGTATAATGTTAGCCATTCAATGTTTTTAGAAAGAATCGCTAAACTTTTCTTTTTTCAAAAAATATGTGAAAATCTGATGAGTGAATATTGAGGAACAAAAACTTGAAATGGGAAAAAAACTGGAGTTTGTCAGGAGAGATCCGGAAGCAGGGCAGATAGGAAATGTTTTTGTAAATTGGTATAGAAAGAGGAAGAAGAACTGAAAGCTCAAAACACAGGCAAAGTGCCAGGGTGCAGCCAGCCTGGTATCAATTTGCAGTGTTTACTGGAAGCTATAGTATCGCGGAACCTAATGTGTAAGGTGTAATAGTGCCAGCATCATTCTGATTCTGCGTCTGTGTAGTGCATTTTATCCCTGTGATACGGATACTCAGATAAAACTGACACACCTCCAGCTCACCACTGAAGCTTCCTGAAAGAAGCAGAGAAACCAACACCAAGAACAAAACGCCAGGCAGGTGACGTAAAGACACATTCACATACACAATCTCATAAATCTCATATATCTGGGATTCTATGAGCTAGTTTATCCAGTGCCGCAGAACTGATGATCCTGGAAGGGCTGAACCAGTAATATACATCCCACATTAGCTCGAGTCCATTTTCTTCCCATTCAACATGCTGGCTCAGGGGATGCAAACTTCACGTCATCATACGCACCTTAGGATGGACACGGTGGTGGGAGTACCAGCCATAAAGGTAAAGATGACGGTAACAAGGAAAATGCCAAGAAACACAGGCAGGTGTGTACACCGCGTTGCACACTTTCCAGCTGTGGCTTCAGAACCTAAACTCTCTGCAGGAGATGCCACTGCTGTTTTCTTCTCAATACAGGAACAATTGTAATACGTCTAGAAATATTAGACATAAAAATAATTGAAGTGTTTACTTTGAAAATATATCCTTTTAAATTAGGTGATCTCTAGACATGGCAAACATGCTCACACTGTCTTACTCCATATACAACAAATTATACTGGAAAAAAAGGACTTAACACTTAAGAAATCAAGCAACTGGGAACAAACCAAATTTATGGAGCAGAATCATCTGTATTTGACTTCTGTGATCTTTACTTGAACTGAAAACAGATTACTGACTCAGGACTTGTAGAAAATCATAATGATATAACAGTTACCTGATCTCACACATTTTAGATTACTTTGAATAAAGCACAATTGCTCAAATCGTGTTTTCCTGCTAAGTGACTTCTTTTCCATTGTGGAAGGCCTAGAGACATCTATAGTGACAATCTCATTATCTGCAGGAGTCTGAAAGAACAAACACTATAATTTTGACAAGGGCCACAGTAAAATTAACTGGTGTGTTCCAAAACTTTGGGGAAAAAATTGCTGTTTTTTGTTTTGTTTCAAAGTATTAAGGGGGTACATATATTTTCAGTTACGTGGAAACCTTTTGGGATGCTTGAGTCACAGCTGTAAGTGTGCCCATTATCTAAACAGTGTCCATTGTACATCTTAGGTAGGCTCTGTCCTTTCCTTTCTCTTCCTTTTCACCTGCTTGATTTCCCCTAGGTTTTACATTCCTCTGTGCACACATGTACTTATTGTTTAGGTCCAGCTTAGTTGCAAGTACACATAGTGTTTGTTTTTTCATTCTTGCGATACTTTATTTAGGATGACAATCTCCAGTTCCATCCAAGTTGTCACAGAGGAATTAATTCATCCTTTCTATGGCTGAGTAGTACTCTATGACATACATATAACACAATCAACTCATGAATTGATGGACACTTGGGTTGATTCCACATCTTTGCAATTGTAAGTTGTGCTGCAATAAACATTAGAGTGCAGGTGTCTTTTTCATAAAATGCTTTTCCTCCCCTTTGGGTAGCTACACACTAGTAGGATTGCTGGATTGAAAGGTAAGTTTACTTTTAGTTCTTTAAGAAATCTCCATATTATTTTCCATAGAGGTCATACTAATTTGCAGTCCCACCAACAAAGTATAAATATTCCTTTTTATTTGTATCCATGTCAACATCTGTTGTTTTCAGACTTTTTAATAAAAGCCATTCTTAGACAGATAAGGTAGTATTTAATTGTGGTTTTAATTTGCAATTCCCTAATGATTAGTGATGTTGAGTGCTTTTGCATAAATTTCTTGGCCTTTTGTCTGTCTTCTTTTGAAAAGTATCTGTTCATGTCTTTGGCCACTTTTTAATGGGGTTGTTTGGTTTTTTTCTTGCTGATTTGCTTAAATTCTTTGTAGAGTCTGTCTATCAGCCTTTTATCACATGGGTAGATTGCAAATAATTTCTCCCATTCTGCAGGCTACTTGCTATATTGATTATTTCCTTAGCTGTACAGAAGCTTTTTATCAAATCCCATTTATTTATTTATGTTGTTGCTGTGATTGCCAATGCAGTCTTATTCATAAATTCTTTGCCTAGACCAATATCTAGAAGAATTTTTCCTACATTTTCTTCTAGAATTATTATGGTTTCATGCCATATATTTAATTCTTTTATCCATTTGAATTAATTTTTGTGACTGGTGTAAGATAAGGGTCCTTTTCATTCTTCTGCATACCGCTTTCCAGTCCCATTTGTCAAATAAGGCTTCATTTCTCTATTGTTGTCTGCTTTGTTGATCATCAGTTGGCTTTACGTGGATAGTATTTTTATTTGAGTTCTCTATTCTGTTCCATTGGTGTATGTCTCATTTTTGTACCAATACTATGTTGTTGTGATTACTACAGCCTTATAGTATAGTATGAATTCTGATAATGTGGCATATCCAGATTTGTTCTTTTTGGTCAGGATTGCTTGGCTACTCAGGATGTTTTCTGATCCCAAATAAAGTATAGAATTAATTTTTCTAGCTCTGGGAAATGTGACATTGATTGGTATTCTCATGGGGATTGCACTGAGTCTGTAAATCACTTCAGGTAGTATGTAGCCAAATCCACTGATCTTTTTTTACTTTGTGCCTTCTTTCTTTGCTTGTGTGCCTAAAATTAATCCATCCTGATTTTATTTTGATATATTAATAATATATGTATCCAAGAGGGTTTTTCCCCAAATACACATTTGGAAAAATTCAACATTATTGAATGTTGAATGTTACTCAACATTTTTAAATAATCCATTCCCTTCCCCACCCTCCACTGACTTGTAATGCTTAATCCGTATACATATTAAATTATTATAAATACAAAAATGTGTTTATAGTCTGGGTTTTGCATTCCTTCCTAAATTCTTTCATTCTTAAATCAATATGGCTTTATTGTTGCTACATAATAACAACAACAGCTCCTATTTATTTCCATTCCTTTAGCAACCAGCCAGACACAAATTATCTTATTTAATCCTTATAATAAAAGTCCTAAGGGGGGCAGAGCCAAGATGGTGGTCAGCTTCCACAGAGGCTCCTGTCCAGAAGGAGAGTTAAAGGATGGAAAGTAGCAAGAAAGCCGATGGTTTGGATATGAGCCAAAAGAGAAGGTTGAAGAATGCACATCAACCCTGTGGAGGTGACCTACGACCCCAAGGATACAAACAAAAGGTACAGAATCCATCGCCAAGTAGACGAGAGTCCTCTCCCCCATGAGAACGGCTTGCAGTATACTCCATACCTCCATAAAACAAGCGAGCAGAGTTCAAATGTCCTCCCATTTTACCCCATTGGAGAGACATTCTAAAAACTGGACCTCCTTCCCCTACTAGGGTGCCATGGTCTCTCCTGCCAGGCATAAAACTGTATAAAACTGTGTATACTCTTTATTTGCAATTTTGGACTCCCAGCACTCCCCTCCACTCTCACCCCAAGGTCTGGGAGCCTGTTCCCCATGGAGTCCAGATTCTTGGGCATTTTCTCAAGGGGTGTAGATGGGGCATTGGCTGTTGCTGATTTGTGCTGATTTCAGCTCAGGAATAAGGAGAAGATAATTAGCTGAGAGGGAGAGGTAGTACCCCGAGGCACAGGACAGCACCGGCAGCAGCAGGAAAGGTGATAGTAGAGCTCACACCCCTGGGGATATTTTAAAGGGACACTCCCAGTCTCTCTGGGCAACAGGAGAGGCCAGGCAGCTTCTCCATGGAGACAACTGGTGGAACAGACCTGGGATAGAAAGCAGGCCTTGGGAGTAAAGGGTATGCCTGAGGTGGTACCAGCCTGGGGGTTAGAATATGCACACACAGAGATATTCCAAAAAAGAGATGAGTTGAGGGGGGGAGCCAAGATGGCAATCTGTAGCCAGCTCTCCACAGAGGTTCCCATCCAGAAGGAGAGTTAAAGGACAGAAACTCAGCAATAAAGCCGATGGTTTGGATCTGAGCCAAAAGAAAAGGTTGAAGAGCGCACATCCACCCTCCTAGGACGACCTGAGACCCCGAGGACACAAACAAAAAGGTAGTGAGCACATCACCAAGCGGATGGGAATCCCTTCCTCCATGAGATCAGCTCGCAGCATACTCCATAACTCCATACAAACAAGTGAGCAGAGTTCAGATGTCCTCCCACTATACCCCACAGGAGAGACCCTCTAAAAACCAGACCTCCTTCCCCTAATAGGGTGCCATGGTGCTCTCCAGCCAGGCATAAAATTGTATATACTCTCTACCTGCAAGTTGATGTTCCTGATGTTCCCCTCCACTCTCATCCTGAGGTCTGGAGGCCTGTTCCCCACAGAGTCCAGATTCTTGGAGATTTTATCAAGGGGTGTGGACGGGCGCAAGCTTGCTGAACTGTGCTGGTTTTCCAGCTCGGAGTGTTTCAGGGAGAGAGCCATGAGGAGAACTGGCTGGTGGGAGGGTTTCCTGAGGCACGAAACAGCAACCAGCTCTGGGAACAATAACTGGAGAGCTGCACCCCTGGGGATGTTTTGAGGAGACAGTACCAGTCTTCTGGGGGAACAGGGGAAGCGGCGGCTTCTCTGGTGCCGGTGCCGGCAGAGCGGACCAGCAACCAAGGCACATAAAGGATTTGCCTGAGGTGGTACCAGCTGGGACACAAAGCAGGGATTAGAATACTCGCAGAGGGGCTGCTTTTCTTAACCTGGCCCTCAGGGGATGAAAGCTGAGACAAAGGGCTGGAACACACAGACTGAGTAAAACCCATTTGCAGCCCGAGTCTGACCAGGGAAAATAGCCTTGACAGAAACTGCGAACTTGTTCTGTTCCAGCAGTAACATCAATCAGGGACAGGGCTGGAACTGAGTGAATCACCCAGCCCCTGTTAAGTACCCAGGTTGTCAGGCCTCACCTCCCCCTGCCAAACAGTGACAGGGAGTAGCTGACTGGTTGTGGAGCCACAGACCTCACTGTGACCCAGGCAGGTGCAAACCTCTGGAACATCAGCTCAGTGGAGGAAACTGGATCACAACTGTTACCACTGACTGGGTATGATAGAGGGGCAAGGTTAGGAAGGAGGAATCAACATTCCCATACAAATTTACTTGATGGGGGGGTGCCCTCCTGAGTTCATAGAGCATCGAAGTGAATTATACAAGAGCTACCAGCAGATCGCTGCTATCTAGTTGCCAGAGACTTTTTTAACTCTTCCATTTGAGATTGATGCTGGCTAGGACAATTGATTAGGACCTCTTCAGCTGGGCTAATCACCCGAGGACTTTCCAAAGTGGTACCCTGGGTGTGTGGTAGTGGGAAGGTTTGATTTGGCTTTTTCAATTGTTGCTTGTGGGGGGTGCAGCGACTTAACTTTGGTATTCCTTCACAGCTCAGATTTCGGTCCAGAGCAACAGATTCTCTAGGGTAAGACAAAGACCAGCTG
>CAUYON010164289.1:0-11184 GCA_963573935.1 Arctocebus calabarensis | reverse complement strand
TCACTCTGGATAGAGTGTGGTGGTGTCACAGCTCACAGCAACCTCCAGTTCCTGGGATCAAGCGAGTCTTCTGCCTCCGCCTCCCAAGTAGCTGGGACTACAGGCACCCGCCACAATGCCTGGCCATTTTTTGGTTGCAGCTGCCATTGTTTGGCGGGCCCGGGCTGGATTCGAACCCACCCAGCTCAGGTGTACGTGGCTGGCGCCTTAGCTGCAAATAAGTCCCTAGGCTTCAACGGAGAAACTGCACCCACCTCAGCCTCCTAGAGTCTAGGATTACAGGCCTGAGCCACAGACCCCGACCTGGAAAACTTAGAATATGGAAATAAAGCTTACTTAGTCCTTTAAAAAAAAGTCGACCCGGACAGCCAAGATAATGCAATCAGAGAAAGTCCTGCAGTCTCTTCCCCAGGGGAGATATCTGGGCACACAAACTTCATTGTTAGTTGTGAAGAAAAGCAAGTTTGTAGTTGGTAACTCTGGTAGTGGCAGAGCCTATGCATTTGTAGAGCATTTAGCTTATTGACCTAAATGTTCTCATCTTTAGGGAAAAAAAAGGAGTAGTTTAATTAATTCACAATAAAAATCCTCCATTTCATAGAAGATAAAATTCATATAACCCAAACAGAATTGGATGTGTGAGATGATGCAGCCATTGGCATGCAGGAGCCTTAAAAATTACAGTATCTGACCTTAATATGTGTGAATCTATCAGGATTCCATTGTCGACATGTATATTTTTCAATATTCTTCTCTGAGCTGAAATCATGTCATTTATATGCAAATGAACACATCTTCAGCAGCTGCAGTTTCTCCGTTGAAGCCTAGGGACTTATTTGCACTTAATAAAGCCTCATAAATAGGTTTTTCCTGTAAATGGGTGGGGGAGCAGGAAACCCATCCTAGCTTTTACAGTTACAAGCTTCTTTTGTTTTGAAAGTGAGAGTGGCCACCTCTAATAGGATGGTTCTCAGCTGCCAGAGAAATACAGTTCCTTACCCTGCCACTCTCCCCCTTCTCTCCTTAGAAAAAAGTTCTTTTCTCCTTAATGGTGACTTCATCCCCATCACACCTAAAGGTATGGCATAATCTCCAATCAAGGTTGTAATTTAATAGAGTTCATTACCAGGAGATCTGCTCTATGAGCAGTCTCATGCCAGGTGGTAAGGGCAGGAGTCCACCGGGAAAGACCCCTAGGTCTACCCTCAGGCTGTCCTGTCTGAAGGGGATAGGGGAAAGAGGAAACACCTGGCAGGTGCATGAAAATTTGTCCTTTTATGAGTTATGAGTTTCCTTTTTAAACACTTTACATAGAGAAGAGACAGTCAAAATAATAATAATAATAATCACATAGTCCATCTTCTCCTCCATCCCCACCCTCACTTCACCCCCATTTTCCTAGCTGGTCATTCTTTTCAACAAAACTGGATGGAAAAAGAAGAGATTATGTGTGCTTGGTATGCATACAACACAAATTCCAACCACTTTCTGTTAGTGCTCTTATAAAACCACTCATACTTCTACTTTGGTGTCAACAGAAACATTCCATTTACCATTTAAGACCATTTAAGACGCATTTTTAAAAAGCAGAAAAGTATTATACGGTAATTGTCTCCTGCTGTTAGATGTAAGACAAACCTGAGGCACTTATGAAAAATAAATAATGATGAGAAGCACGATCATTTATTTTTAAAGCACTGGCTGCTGATTTGGTAATAATGACCTATTATCCTTGTCAGAGTAATAGACTGTTTCTGGAGCTTCATTTCTGGTATGTGAGCAACTGGCATAGTAGAGATGATTATACTGCCTGATAAATGTGTATAATCATCGAAGACACTGGTTGACAATACTATCATTAAATTGTCACCAGTGTGGCAAGAGACAAACATCCCTACTATGTCAACTTATTAGAGATGTTTATAATTGCTAAAGCATCCAGGCACAATATTAATCCAGAAAATTGAAAACACACACACATACACATCTTCCTCAAAACTCAGACAGCAGAAGCAAAGAGCTGCAAGGAAGACTTAAAAGGGAATGATACCCGGGCCTATATATCAGCAGTCCCAGGCTCTAGTTTCTGCTCTGGAGCCTTGGTTTCTTTAGCTTTAAAAATAGAGAAAATTTCTGTCCCCAGGTTACTTAAATATATAATTATAGGTAACTCTTACATATTGATACAGTAAGATCTAAGTTTTATTATTTATATATGTGTATATAAATTAAAAAACTTAATTTTCCATACATGTATATTTACAGAACTTCATAGATACATCATCTGTCTTAACCTGAGCAGTGTTTTTCAACCGTTTTTTATCTCATGGCACATTTAAACCTATAGTAAATTGCTGTGATGTTGATCAAAAAAAAGTGAGAAATACATATCTACTTACAGTGCTTTGAGCTTCTTTCAAAAGTAATTTAATTAACGAGCTTTAAAATTTTTCACTGTACACCTAAGATCCTCTCAAGGCACACCAGTGTGCTGTGGCACATCACTTGAAAATCACTGATATAGAGAATAAGAATCATTGGAAAGCCTAAAAACATGCAGGTGTTCAAGCCTTACTCCCCAAGATTCTAGTTTAGTTGGTATTGATCAGGCCCAGGTGTCAGTATTTTAAAATTTCACCAGGTGATTCTAACACTTCTAGTGTGGCAAACTCCTGCTAACCATTATTCCATTGCAATTTAAAATCTGTTAGTACCAGGCGGTGCCTGTAGCTCAAAGGAGTATGGCGCCAGCCCCATATGCCAGAGGTAGCTGGTTCAAACCCAGCCCCAGCCAAAACTGCAAAAAAAAAAAAAAAAAATCTGTTAGTACCCTGCTTTCCAAACAGTAGAGTTTGGGGTCATTGTTATCACCATCACCTGGGAGTTTAGCAATTCAGATTATCAGGCTCCACCCCAGCTCCCCAGAATCAGAATTTACATTTTAAATCCATCCACAGGTGATGCATGTGCACATTAAAGTTTGAGAGCTCATCAGTGGGGAAGAAAAGTTGGTCACCATCAGCCTCACAGTATTCCTTTTCAAATGCCTGCACATTAACATGAACCAGTCTCCCTTTGAAATAGTCAAGGAAAGAGAAAATTAATTTCAAGTATATAGCAGCTCAAGTCAGCTGAATTCTGCTGCACAGGGGATGGCAGCTGAGTTCTGAACCAAGATTACACCTTCTCTATGGTCATCACTGCTGCCAGCACTGTAGTCAATTCCTGCTCAATCCATGTGGCACATCAGCCCTTAACTTGTGCATAAATGTGTCCACCTGCCAACCCTGGCCCACACAGCAGAACAGTATAGTGTGAGTGATGGTTGGATGGCTACAACGTTCAGCCTTGTCTCCTCTCCAGCTGACAGTGGGACCCCGATAAACCACCTCTTAGATCGTTGGCCCAAGTTTCAATTTTAGGACAAAGAACATACCAAGAGCTAATGAATGATTGATTCTAGTATCTCAATTTCATCAATTCCAGACTCTCATCTACAGAGTGGAATCTCTTCAATAAAGTCTTCTTTGTGCTTGACTACCACCAGGGATAGAAACAAAGTCATGGGTTGAGTCACACTGGCTTTGCTCTTGGATAAAAACCTTAGAAACAAAATATAAGCTGCTAACACCTATACCCCATACTCTGCTTATAGAGTTTGATATTGTACTATAGTAAAAGACTAAATTTATTTTATGAGCAGACTTCATATTCTTAGATGTGGTGTGTTGTTTTAGCCATCCGAGAAGGTTTTGAATCTTAATTTTGTAACTCAGTGTCCTTTCATTGATCAGCATACCACAGATGTAAGCATGGTAGTCATTACTGAAAATGTTGAAAAATTGAGGGCTAGGCAGCACCTGTGGCTCAGTGAGTAGGGCGCTGGCCCCATATGCCAGAGGTGGTGGGTTCAAACCCAGCCCTGGCCAAAAACTGCAAAAAAAAAAGAAAAAAAAAAAAGAAAAATTGAGGGCTAGAGACAACCCTCTAAGTTATTCCTCCTAATAAAAGTCTTCTAGATTTGTATTTCTTAACAGGCACGATTTGGGTATTTAACAAGTTTAAAATCCTCCTACCTGTGACAACCAGCCCATAGTCCTTTCACAAGATTCTTTCATGAGATTCTTGGTCATGGTGAAACCCCGATACTCTTTGTCTATAAAATTCCCTAGTATATGGTCCTTCAGAAAAAGGAAGACTCCAGGAGATCACCATTTACTTTGGAAACTTGTAAAAACTATCTTTAAAATCATTAGTTTGAGTTTTATTGACTACTTTTTCATAAGATTCATTCTTTCTCCACAGTTTCTTAAAGATTACTGATATCATTTCAACTATTTATTCTACAAAAATAATAATGATAAAATAAACCGCTACCATGCATTTATTATGTGCTAGATACTGTGTTAAAGTGTTTTATACTGAATTATCACCCTAGCCCTATGAGGTATATACCAATTTTACAAGCAAAGAAACTGAAATTTAGAGCTCTTAAGTAACTTGCCAGTAGAACATAGTAGACCCTAGATCTATTTGACTCCAAAGTCTGTTTTCTCAGTCAATATATTATATTACTTTCCCCAGGATATAATGATTCAGATGTGGAATATTGAACAAGTTGATTCCAATTCCTTCTTACTATTCCGTTAGGCAGATAGCAAGGGACCTCTGAGACTCTCCTAGGGACAAAATGAGTGCCTTGCCGTGGTGCTGCCTCAAGCAATTGCCCCGCCTGGGAAGAAGGGCAAAGCAGCCCCCACATCTTGATGCTGCTCCACCTTAATCCTGTTCCAAGCAACTGCCATACCTGGGAAAAGAAGGCACCAATGCTGATCTGCAAAAGAATGCAGGGAATCCCGCAGCCTGCAGGCCAGGCAGCCCAGGCATAATAGGATTTGGAAGGTGACCTGGAGTAACCTAAGGCTAATTATTATGTCCTTGACTGCCCATCAGAATGGCTCCATGGTAACGTCTGAACCAATCCAGACAATATAAAATAGGACCCCAGACCATTACCAGAGTCTTTTGTTACTATAAGGGGCACATTCATCATCTGTGGTGATGTATCTTGTTTGTCACACATGGCAAATGTTCTTCCTCTGCAAACCTATATTTTGCTTTTGCTCTTGCTCTGTAAACCTATCTTTCTCTTCCTCAGTTAATTTTGTTTCATGTTTGCCTTGCTTTTGGTGGGTCTGGTCATTCTTCAGCCCAGAACCAAGGACACAGACAACTGCCAACCTGACATTTCCATCCTTTCTAGTCAACTCTGATGAACTATTTCCTTGTCCACAAAAGCAAACAGACAAAGAAAAACCCATAGTAAAATAGGAGTAAAGATGTTCTTGCTTCTTCATTGCTGCTATATGGTAGCGCAGGATCGCTATTTTCAAGTAGGGCCTTTCTCTTCTGAGAACTCTTTCTGCTCTGAATTTCATGTTCTCTTTAACATTTTTGTCTTGCTCTGGGCATTGGTCTTCTTCCCCAGTGTTCTTTGCAAGACCTTAGGTATGTGTCATCCTGTCTACCTTTCATCCATACTTATTAGAAGTTTGCTATCCAACCTAAATGAATAGATTTCCTTCAGGTTTTCTTCCTTGGTTGGGACCATTGCAATGGTCAGAATCAAAATGTCTAATATATATATGTATATATATTTTTTGAGACAGAGTCTCAAGATGTCACCCTATGCAGAGTGGTGTGGTGTTACAGCTCACAGCAAACTCTTGGGCTTAAGCGATTTTCCTGCCTCAGCCTCCCAAGTAGCTGGGTCTACAGGTGCCCACCACAATGCTCCACTATTTTTCTTTTGTTGTTGTTGTTGCAATTGTCATTGTGGCTTTCCAGGATGGGTTCAAACCCATCAGCTTCGGTGTATGTGGCCAGTGCCCTACCCACTGAGCTATGGGCGCCACCCTAAAATATTTCTTTTCATTGTTTTTCCTACCTCTAATGGAGTCACTATCATGACATCAGTTAGCAAGCTTTTCCATGGGGCCCACAGGAACTAGTGCAATTCAGAGAAGGCTGATTTTGCACTGCCCTTGGCCATTCTTGTCTGCATTTGGCAGTAGGACTTTGCTTGGTGATATGTTTCTAGCAAACTCTTTCTGTATTCTCAGAAGGTTTTTAGTATAGCACAATGAGAACATCCAGAAAATGAATGTGCTATAATCTGTGATAAAGAAAACCTCCCAAGTTGTTCGGTTCTGACATGGAGAAGGGAAGAGACATCATGTAGTGGTAAACAACCTAGGCTTGAAGTGAATCTAATTCACAGTGAGTCTACTGTTGGTAACAGTGGAAATGGTACCATTTCTTTTTTTTTTTTTGAGACAGAGTCTAACTTTATCACTCTTGGTAGAGTGCTATGACATCACAACTCACAGCAACTTCAAACTCCTGGGCTCAAGCACTTCTCTTCCCTCAGCCTTCTAAGTAGCTGGGACCATGGGCACCCGCAAGAATGCCCAGCTGTTTTTAGAGATAGAGTCTTACTCTGGCTCAGGCTGGTCTCGAAACCATTAGCTCAGGCAATGCACCCACCTCAGCCTCCCAGAGTGTTAGGATTATAGGCGTGAGTCACTGCGTCCAGGTAATGGTGCCATTTCTTTTTTTTTTTTTTTTGTAGAGACCGAGTCTCACTTTATCGTCCTGGGTAGAGTGCTGTGGCGTCACACTGCTCACAGCAACCTCCAGCTCTTGGGCTTAAGCGATTCTCTTGCCTCAGCCTCCCTAGTAGCTGGGACTACTTTAATTCTATACTAACTTAATCAATTTGTACCTTTACAGAAATTGCTTTAGTTTTATAGTTTTTTTAAAAAAAAACCTGGGCTTGGCGCCTGTGGCTCAATGGACTAAGGCGCCAGCCACGTACACCTGAGCTGGCGGGTTCGAATCCAGCCCGGGTCTGGCAAACAACAATGGCGGCTGCAACCAAAAAATGGCTGGGCGTTGTGGCTGGGGCCTGTAGTCCCAGCTACTTGGGAGGCGGAGGCAAGAGACTCGTTTGAGCCCAGGAATTGGAGGTCGCTGTGAGCTGTGATGCCACAGCCCTCTATCCAGAGTGACAGCTTGAGGCTCTGTCTCAAAAAACAAAAACAAAAACAAAAACCTGACTCGGCGCCTGTGGCTCAACGGGCTAAGGCGCCAGCCACGTACACCTGAGCTGGCAAGTTCGAATCCAGCCCCCCCCGGGCCCGCCAAATAACAATGACGGCTGCAACCAAAAAATGGCCGGGCGTTGTGGCGGGCGCCTGCAGTCCCAGTGACTTGGGAGGCAGAGGCAAGAGAATCACTTGAGCCCAGGAATTGGAGGTTGCTGTGAGATGTGATGCCACCTCACTCTATTCAGGGTGACAGCTTGAGGCTCTGCCTCAAAAAAAAAAAAAAAAAAACCTTAATAAGAGATGAGGGGCTAAAACAAAACTATGGTGGTAGCATTATCAGATGAACTTTTAAATGTTTCATTTTCTTTGAAAAGATGACCAGGAGAAAGTCAAATCTAAAAACTTAAGAAAGTAAATGTTAACCTATTTATAGGGCTATATTAAACAAAGTTACAGCTTTTAAACTCAGACCACTTTCCTTTGTACAAGTAGAATTTTAAATATTCACAATTTTTTTTTTTTTTAAAGACAGAATCTACGTCGCCTTCAGTAGAGTACTGTGGTGTCACAGCTCACTGCAACCTTAAACTCTTGGGCTTAAAAGATTCTCTTGCCTCAGCCTTCCAAGTAACTGGGGCTACAGGCACCCTGCACAACACCCGGCTATATTTTTTTGTTGCACTTGTCATTGTTGTTTAACAGGCCTGGGCCCGGCTCGAACCCACCAGCCTTGGGGCATGTGGCTGGAGCCCTACTCACTGAGCTACAGGCGCCAAGCCTAAACAATCATTCATATTTTTAAACTAATGAAAACTGGAACCACCAAAGAACAGGACAAAATGGTCCAAGAAATAGGTAGAATTTGAATAAAGTCAGTGGCAGGAAACTGAGCTCACATTATATCAAATTATCCTCATTCTTAGGAACATAGAAATCACTCCATTATGTGGTTTTTGTTATGAATTATGGATTTACAAAGCAAAAGGTCAAACATTTCTAAAATACATGATATCTATAATGTATGATTCTGACAGAAAGATTATTATGAACACAGGGAGATAAAATAATTATTTCAAGAACCTTACAGGAACCAAAGAGAAAAATAGAAATATGATCCAAGAGCCCTCTGGCCTATGTTCCTTTCTAAGAGATCTTTGAAAGTACAATTCTCTTTCTGACCACTTGGGAGTAGCAACAGAAAGCTTAAACCACAGGAATAATGCATTATAAGGCTTCCCTTGGAATTGTGCCAGCTCCTTGGAATGTCAGCCTAGGATAAAGAGTAACAATGGGAAGACACAACTCTGATGGATTTTTAATTTCAGGACTTCAGATTTTAAAAGGAATTTAAGTTTTGTCCAAGATGAAATAAATATAGCCCTAATGATATAGGAGCTATGCCAAAAGATGGGGAAACTATTGAGAAGAGTATTTCCCTGAAGTCCTATAAATCCTGTAAATGTTTACCTGGGATTATCTGAGAGTCGAAGGTAGCATCTCACTACATGCTTCAGCAGACGGGCAGAAGGCTCTTTGGATAGCTGCAGGACCATCTTACCCTGTTTCCCCCACATAAGGGGAGGGTTTGAAAAAACACATGAAACAAAAAATAATTCTAATTGACACCAGAGATCAGATAGTCCAAAAATCATTATAAAAGGTTCCAAAAATGTTACTTCTAATTAGAAGACTGAAATTGCTGTGTCAAATGCAAAGAGACTAATTTGTGTGATCAGATGTAGTTGCGAAAAGGATACATGAAAGAACTCACCAAGATCATAGCAACATGGGAGAAACGCTCATATGTCTGACATATATAAGCCAAACCAGTGTCATCTAAGAGGATCTTCTGGAGGATGAATGTTGCAACCTGGAGTAAAACAAAACTAAGGAGTTTAAAAAGTTGCTCAAATTTATCTGCCAATTGTCTACTCATTTGCTGAGTCATGACTTACTTTCTTCTTTTTCTTTGTTGCCCTTGGTAGAGTGCTATGGCATCTGCAGCTCACAGAAACCTCAAACTCCTGGGCTCAAGCTATCCTCCTGCCTCAGACTCCCATGTAGTTGGGACTACAGGCACCTGCCACAACGTCTGGTTATTCTTCTTTTTAGGGATAGGGTCTCGCTCTAGCTCAGGCTGGTCTCCAACTCATGAACTCAGGCAATCCATCCGCCTCAGTCTCCCAGAGTGCTGGGATTATAGGCGTGAGCCACCACGACCCACCCTTCCCCCTTTTTTGAGATAGTCTCAAGCTGTCACCCTGGGTAGAGTGTTGTGGCATCATAGCTCATAGTAACCTCCAACTCTTGGGCTCAAGCAATTCTCTTGCCTCAGTTTTTCTATTTTTAGTAGAGATGGGGTCTTGCTTTTTGCTCAGTCTGGTCTTGAACTTACGAGCTCAAGCAATCCACCTGTCTCAGCCTTCCAGAGGGCTAGGGTTACAGGCATGAGCCACCACACCTGATCTCCACTCATGACTTTCAATAAGAAAATTGAGGCGTGGCGCCAGTAGCACAGTGGTTACGGCACCAGCCACATGCATGAAGGCTGGCAGGTTGGAGCCCGGCCTGGGCCAGCTAAACAACGACAACTGCAACAAGAAAATAGCCAGGTGTTGTGGCGGGCTTCTATAGTCCCAGGTACTTGGGAGGCTGAGGCAAGAGAATTGCTTTATTTTTTACTTTTTATTAATTAATTTATTTTTTTTGAGACAGAGCCTCAAGCTGTCACCCTGGGTAGAGTGCTGTGGCATCACAGCTCACAGCAACTTCCAATTCCTGGGCTCAAGTGAGTCTCCTGCCTTCACCTCCCAAGTAGCTGGGACTACAGGCGCCCGCCACAACGTCCGGCTATTTTTAGGTTGCAGCCATCATTGTTGCTTGGCCGGCCCGGGCTGGATTCGAAACCGCCAGCTCAGGTGTACGTGGCTGGTGCCTTAGCCCTTTGAGCCACAGGCGCTGAGCCAAGAGAATTGCTTAAGCCCAAGAATTGGAGATTGCTATGAACTGTGATGCCACAGCACTCTACTGAGGACAACATAATGAGACTTTGTCTCAAGAAACAAAAAATTGAGCAAGCGGAGACTCTTACAATTTACACACAACTTATTCTATCATATATGCATAGTACAAAAAAAGGTTATCATATTAAACATTATTATGTCCCAGAATTTTTCCTAAAGCTAAAGGCGTTACATGCTTCATTTTTTTTTTTCCTGAGACAGTCTCACTTTATTGCTGCGGTAGAGTGCCTTGCAGTCATAGTTCACAGCAACCTCAAACAACTCTTGGGCTCAAGTGATCCTCTTGCCTCAGCCCTCAAGTAGCTAGGACTACAGGTACCAGCCACAATACCCAGCTATTTTTTTTTTTTCCTTAGAGATGGGATCTCACTCTTGCTCAGGCTGGTCTTGAACTCCTGAGCTTAAGCAATCCACCAGCTTTGGCCTCCCACACTGTTAGGATTACAGGCATGAGCCACCATGCCTGGCCTATACACATACACACACATTTTAAAGAGTCTCACTTTATTGCCCTCAGTAGAGTGCCGTGGTGTCACATGGCTCACAGCAACCTCTAGCTCCTGGGCTTGGGTGTTTCTCTTGCCTCAGTCTCCTGAGTAGCTGGGACTACAGGCGCCCGCCACAATGCCTGGCTATTTTTTTATTGCAGTTTGGCCGGGTTTGAATCCGCCACCCTACCCACTGAGCCACAGGCGTTGCCCAAGAGTCTCACTTCTGTTGCCCAGGCTAGAGTGCTCTGGCATCAGCCTAGCTCACAGCAACCTCAAACTCCTGGGTTCAAGCAATCCTCCCACCTCAGCCTCCCACATAGCAGGGACTACAGGCACCTAGCACAAATGCCCAGCTAATTTTAATTATCTATTTTTAGTAGAGAGGGGGTCTTGCTCTTGCTTGGGAGGGTTTCAAACTCCTGAGCTCAAGGGATTCTCCCACCTTAGTCTCCCAGAGTGCTATGATTACAGGCATTAAGCCACTACACCCAGCCTTTCATTTTATTCTTACAATAAATCTATGAGACAGGTACCATTATTCTTCTCATTTTACATAAAAGG
>CAUYON010164284.1:0-22313 GCA_963573935.1 Arctocebus calabarensis | reverse complement strand
GCCGCGGCATCACATCTCACAGCAACCTCCAATTCCTGGGCTCAAGCGAGTCTCCTGCCTCCGCCTCCCAAGTAGCTGGGACTACAGGCGCCCGCCACAACGCCCGGCCATTTTTTGGTTGCAGCCTTCATTGTTGTTTGGCGGGCCCGGGCTGGATTCGAACCTGCCAGCCCAGGTGTATGTGGCTGGTGCCTTAGCCCGTTGAGCCACAGGCACCAAGCCATAAATACATATTTTTAATAAGAAAAATATATTATGATCTTTACTCAACCATTTTCATCCAATTTGAATTTTTGGCAAGATAATGAAGAGCTTGCAAAGGTGGAACACTGTCCCGCCCAGGAGGGCATCTGCTTCAGGAAGGCTCTGGAAGGCCCTGGTCCTCAGGTGGGGTGGGAGGCCCTGCAGCCCTGCCTCTCCCCTGGGTCAAGAAGGAGGTGGCAGAATGCAGAAAAGGTGCTACCAGGTGGACCCTGCAGGGAGTGACCTCCCGAGCCCTTCTCACTCAGCGCTTCGGTGAGCTAATGAAATGTTCCTGGCTTGTCTTTGCAGTCACCTGTATAAGAAGAATCTTGATGTGACCAAAATCCGAAAGGGAAAGCCTCAGCCGCTCCTGAGAGTGGATGACCATGACTTCACCATGAGGCCTGCCTTTGGAGGTAGGACTGGCCTCCCTTGGTCTGCTGCCCACGGGGTCCGTTGGGGACAGCCCTTCCCTGGAGGGCATGATTCCCCACTTGGATAAATCTGAGGATGCTTCCTGAATCAACCATTTTCCCAAGGAGAAGGGAGTGGCGGGAGAGCTGCGGACTGCAGAGGGCTAGAGGCTCACCTGCTGTGGCTGACTTTTTCTTTCCTAAAGAAGTACAGGCAGGTCGGCAGGGCACAAAACAGCTCCTCTGCCGCTGCCGGCTGATGGCAGGGAGTTGAGGGTTTGCAGGGGCCACCCGCTTTCCATGAAGCCACAACGATTCAGCTCACGACAAGGGCACCTGTCCCAAAGGTGATGTGCTACTTTTGGGGTGAGGGAGGGGAGTCACAGTCATAGTCACTTTCCAGGAACTGCAGTAATGCCAGTTCAGGCTGACAAACAGAACACCACGAACTGGGGGCTCTCAGTTCTGGGGGCTGGAAGGTCAAGATCAAAGTGCCCACAGTTCCATCTCTGCTGAAGTCTCCCTTTCTGGCTCACGGAGGGCACCTGTCCCTGTGACCTCCCATGGTGGGAGGGGTAAGGCAGCTCTCAGGCCTCCGCCCTCGTGACATAATCACCCTCCCAAGGCCCCACTTTCCAGCAGCATCACCTTTGGGGTTAGGATTCCAAGTGTGCATTTTGTGGAGACATAAACCTTTGGGTTGTAGCAGCCAGAAGGGAGCCAGTGATCTGCTGAGCCAACAAGGAGTTGGGTGCAAGAATAGCAGAGTCCCTGGGCCAGCTCCGTCTGTGCTTGTGGGGAGCCAGGCCCCAAGCACGCCAGCTGGTGGGCCCTGGTCGAGACAGACCCTTTCTCCTTTATCTTTCCCTCGGTCCCCTCTCAGTCCCTAGCATTCTCCCGAGGCAGCAGGAAGGAGTAGGGGTGACCTTCTGGCAGGTCATCAGTCCTTTCTGAGCCTCCATTTGCTTGTTTATAAAATGGGGCTAGTAATCCCCATGGAGGGGGTTGTTCAGATTAAACAAGATAATGTATGTAAAGCCCATGCAGGACACACATTCGTTCATGTCCCCTCCAAAAAACCCAGCTGTCAGACCTTCCTCCTGTGTCACTGTTAAGGGATTAAGAAATTAATTTATCCCAGAGGCCTTTGCATTTTAAAAGGCCTTGAAGCCTCCTGCTAAATTCCCTGAGCTCTGACAGCTGCTGTGCAGGAGGAGGAAAGTAGGCGGCAGATTACAGTCCGTGACTCTCCCCCTTCCCACTCCGCCAGCCACGGCCTGGCTCAGGTTAGGAGGAGGCCACCCTGTTTCCGGTAGTTTGTGTTTTGCTGGGGGCTCTGCGAGGGCAATCCTGCCAAAGGATTTTATGAAAGTAAAGTTTTACTGAACAAGCAGCTTTAAAATAGCTACATTTAGGCTCGGCGCCTGTGGCTCAACGGGCTAAGGCGCCAGCCACGTACATCTGAGTTGGCAGGTTCGAATCCAGCCCCGACCCGCCAAACAACAATGACGGCTGCAACCAAAAAATGGCCGGGTGTTGTGGCAGGCGCCTGTAGTCCCAGCTACTTGGGAGGCGGAGGCAGGAGATTCGCTTGAGCCCGGGAATTGAAGGTTGCTGTGAGCTGTGATGCCACAGCACTCTATCCAGGGTGACAGCTTGAGGCTCTGTCTCAAAAAAACAAACAAAAAAAATAGCTACATTTGCTCCAGGAAATCTAAGTGAGGTATCACCAGAAGCTGGGCTTCACCTTTCTTATATTGCATCAGGTAGGCGCATAAGCCACAGGAAGAGCAAACAGTAATGACAACCACTGCTTTGATAGCAACTATTCTGTACCAAGCACCATTCTAATCGAGGCATGTTGTGTATAATCTTATTTCAATTCATCAACTCCATGAAATAGGTATTATTACTATCCTAGGATGAGGAAACAGAGACACAGAGAAGTGAAGGGACTGGCCCAGGTGACACGGCCGGAGGTGGAACCCCCCTCCCAGCTGGTCTGTTTCTGTCTCCCATCAAATGTGTGCTGCGTATAACAACATACATATTGAGCAGAAGAGTCAGGCCCACTTAGGGCCCACAAAACTTTTAGGCTCTCCCCACAAATCAATCTTTTTTTTTTTTTTTCCAGTGGTAAGACAGAATTTATTTACAGAAAAGAATACAGAAAACACTACAGCTCTTGGTATAGAGAGAGAACTCAAGTGGGGAGAGAGAAGCTCTCTCTGTTTCTCTCCCAGTCTTTCCCCATCTCCTCCTTTAGGCCTTTAGTCTCAGGGCATATATAGCTGTATGGGTTCCTTGGCCAGGAAACGAATGAATACAGTCCCTTCCACCACCCCTCACATAGTTTAATTCCACAAATCAGTTAGAACAGTAGGTAAAAACTGATACATAATGATGTTTGAAAATGTTCATTTAATTCTCTTATTTGACATCACAATTGAGATCACAGCTACTCTGATTGGGAGGAGAATTGGTAAACAGGAAGGGGGAATCCTAGCACTAGTTACAATGCCCTCTTTCAGTAATTGGCACTAAAGTGCCAGTCCAAAATACCAGTTTTCACACTCAGCTCTCTGTTAAAAACTTTCCAACCTGGCTACTGACAACAGTGCTTTGCACATCCCACACACTAACGGAAATGGATGACATTTGAAAATAATGATTTTCTTTACATGCCGTGTTTCCATGTATTTTCAGTTTCTTGTGTTTCAGTGTCCTCCTCCTTCATTCTCATTTACTGTAAATGCAATCTGTCTCAGCAGACCTTGCTTAAAGGTTGTGTCTTACAGGAAATTCTAACTGATCCTCTGATTGGATAAGCATTTAAATCTTTATAATAGTGTTAATTCAGTTCTGTGACTTGTATCACTAATCACATAAACATCTATGTACTGGCGTTTATGTCATTTACCATTTCAGCTTTTCAACCTCTTTGGTTTTGCAATCTGTTGTTTTAAGAATATGTATAAAATCAAAAAAGTTATGACAGTTTTAGACACCAAGTGCCTTAGAATAGGCAAAAATCTAATCTTCAAATTTCAAAGGGGTGAAGATGCTTACTGAAAGCAAGGACGATAAGTGGTCATGTGAATTCATTCTAGTAGAGAGAAATACAATGGGTAGGAAATCATGCTATGTAGCAATTTCAAGTTTGTACCATACTGGAAAAAGTTTGCTGTGATCCATGAGTGATTTTGAAGTATTGAATTTTTGTTTGCGACATAAAATTTAGAAAAGGTGGATTTTTTTTCTTTTGTAACATTTTTTCACATTAGGGTTAATGTCTTAAATAAGAGGAAGATTGTTCTCATATACTAGATATTCAAGAGACATCTCTTTCTTTTTTCTATCACACTTTTGTTTTTGATTTTATTTTTGACTTTTTGTTCTATAATACTTAGCATCTGAAATAACATTTCAGCCTCTAGTTTCTAAAATATAAAGTACACGAATAAAGAAATCTTACCAGCTTTGTTTCTAAATCTATCTTTAATTTTTAAATTAGTGCTATGCCTTGTTCATAAACACTCAAAAACATTGATTATTATTATTCTTAGTAGTGGCATTTTTAAAATCAAATTTTATACAGAAAAACTTGAAATGGTTTCTAAACAAATTCTCAATTTCTAAATTAGTGTTTGTCACACAGGAGATATTCAATATAAATGTATTGAATGAATAAATGGATTTCTGGGTTGGGTTTAAAACCATAGCAGAATGGCATTCTCAAAAATATTGTCTTCTCTAATATATGAGCTATATAAAAATGTCATTTCATTCTGTGAGGGATGTCATAGTTTTTGATCTGTTGTTAAGTGTGTCTAAGTATTCAGTGCTGCTTTGTGAACAAGTACAGAATAGAAAATCTTCTCTAAAAAGAAAAATAGTTTATACAGGCATTCAAGAACCATTGTTTCCAAGGCAGCTCAACTGATGATGAAACGGTAATTCTGTTGTTTCAATAGTTATAAAAACTTGCCATCAGGATTAATTCATTATATGTAGATAATGAAATATACCTACCTAATAGACTGTCATCATTGCAGGTGCCATTTATCAAATATTTTCCTTCTGGGCACACACAGGTGGCCCCAGAAGGATTCAGCAAACAGAGGAATTCACAAGCTAAATCCAAGCATGGATTGGGTACTGATTAAAATAAAACAAAGGAAAACAAACAAATGCATGAGTATGGATACAATAGGTTTCAGAAACACAAAACCAGTAGGGTGAAATGACTAATTATCAATGTTGAAAATAAACCACATCAAATTTCTACTGGGAGTATCTCATTTCATTGTTAATGTTCTCTTCTATAAGTGAAAAGAAATTGCTATTCAATTCCCATCATTAATGGGAAGTTTGTCCTAAAATAAAAGGAGAAGAAATTATTCTAATCTATACATTTGTTATTTTTTCTTGAGATTACTAATTTATTGGCAAAAAAACTTCTTAGAATCCAAAGTACAGTTTGGTGCTGTGTTTAAAAGTAAAGCCTACTGAAATCTTCAGGAATTTCTCTCTCAGAACTTCACAGGACTCTTCAAACAGATAGAAACAATTTCCCTCTAGTATTTACACAGGCTTAAAATCCATATATAGTTGCCAGTTAAAAGCACAAATTAAAAAATTCGGTTTCCCCCCACTAAAAATCAAGTTTAAAGTGGTTTCCTATCTATCAGGCAGGAGTTTGTGTGCATGTGTAAATGTGTGCAATACTTATTTTTGTTAAATATCTATCCAATCAGTATGCTTTTCAGTCATAGCTGATCCTTGCCCTTTCCTAGAGATTATTTCACTACAGAGGAAAAGGAACAGCACCTAGATATTTGAACTGATGACTATGAAAATGGCTTTCTTTCTGAGAACCACTACTTAAACATCTATTATATGTAAGGCAGGGCTTTATTTATTTACTTTATATGAATGTTGCAATATTCAACTATGAATATGATAAAACAGAACTAGGAAAGGAAGCATCCTCATATTAACCTTGGAATCTTATATGTGAGATCATTAGTATAAAGAATGGCAAGATTTTAGATAGAATTTTTAGTAGTTTTGGGAAAACTATATTTTGTTTTAATGTTTCCAAAACTTATTTGAATAAATATCATTTGTTATCTTTCTAGATAATTGCATCAAATAGGATAAAATCTCTGTCATAAAAAATTATAAATAAATCATAAGCAGTTTCTTGAAGCGTGAACTGATACATAAAGACAGATCATTAGAATTTCAGCCAAATTATTTTTTTTCACTTTGTTCCATTGTTTTTGATGGTTGTGTTTGAAACATATTTCTCAAGATAATTACCTCAATGATTATCCACTCTTTTCTATGAGGGAGAGTAACAATAATATGTCATAAACAATGCATCAGAAAAAACATACAACTATTACAAGAGTTCTCCTAAAGGACAGAATGATGACAATGCTATGACAGTTACTTGTTCATCAGCAACAAGAATCAAAATGGCTACCAGGGAATTCCCTTAATTGCATAGTTCATCTATAGATCCACCAAGTTTTACTAAGAATTTTAGAAAAACAGCCGGCCGTGGTGGCTCACACCTATAATCTAGCACGTTGGGAGCCTGAGACTCAGGAGTTTGAGACCAGTCTGAGCAAGACTGAGACCTTGTCTCTAAAAAATAGCTGGGTGTAGTGGTAGGCACCTGTAGTCCCAGCTACCTGGGGGACTGAGGTAAGAGGACCGCAAAAGTTTGGAGTTGGTGTGAGCCTATGATACCACGATACTCTACTAAGGGAGACAAAGTGAGATTTGGTCCCCCACAAAATTTTTTAGAAAAACAGAATGGGCAATTATGTAAGACACAATTAAGTTTAATTAGAAGAAAACAAAGCCAAATACTGAAAATTTTAGTAACATTGTGTCATAAATGGACACTTTTGTATTGCCTATAACTTTGATAATTTAAAAAGTCTAGTAATAAATAAATGTTACTTACTGGGGTTAAGAAATCAAATAGACAGTTAAAATATATTCTGTTGAGAGGTATAAAAAATTTCACCAATACAGATGATTGTACAAAGTACTATACTTACAGTCTAGTTGTTTATAACGATGAGAAATTAAAACACCTTTTGTTTTATCAACATCTAATGATAGGTACTCTACTGAACCATGGCCAAATTTTTGCACTTGAAATACACCGTTTTTAGGTCCTGCTCCATATATATAATCTTCAAAAATATCAATCCTATGTGGATGTAACAAACCTAGAATTTTTAAAAGGTGGGGTTATTAAAGTTATAATGCATATACTCAGACTTCAAATTAACTAAACTTATCCAAGAACATAGAGAAAATCAGAATAATACTCTTTAAAAATAAATGTTAAGAATTAGAATATTTTTGGTATTAGGTGTGAAGTTGTCAGAATTAATTTCTTGACAGTAGGGACATGCAAAATATTATACATGTCACTCAGAACATAAAACAAAACCATTTCCACCATTACTTTAATCATCTTCATTGCAAAGCATTTGCTGGGGGTTATTATTTGTAGAGTAATCTTTGCTACACAAGTAACAAGCAAAAGAAAACCCTATGAATAGACAAATCTTATCTTTAACACAAAAATAAGCAGTTCACAAAGCTCAATTTATGTTCTGGTAGAAATCAGTGATCAAATTAGATCTCACAAATGACAGATTTATTAAGTAATCATGAGTTGATTTCAAAGAGCAAAATGCAAAAATAATATTTGACACTATCACTGTCAGTTTTAGAAATGGGATAATGAAATAAAACTGGCACTGACAATCATTCATATGAGTACTTTGATGAAAAATAATACTAATCATCATTCTTCACATTTTATAACTATCATTTTAAGAGATTTTATCAAAAGAATAATTGTTCTAACTTTTTTTTTTTTTGCCAGGGCTGGGTTTGAACCTGCTACCTCCAGCATATGGGGCCGATGCCTTACTCCTTTGAGCCACAGGCACCACCCTTATTCTAATTTTTGTAATTGAAAACTGTAAGAAGTAAAATGACAACATTTCTTTTACTAATTATCTAGATATTGTAAAATATAAAATTCCTTTTATATTTATTGTTTTCTCTAGTGTTTCATGAAAGTAAAAAGTACATTTAAGCTGAAATAGATTAGCTTTACTATAATCAACTCCAGGAATGTGGTCTTCTTTTGTATCTGGGGTTTTTCATCAAAACCCACACACATTAGGCAAAGATACTATAAAAATTAAATTTAATTATTTTTCTTTCAACTGCCCTGTTTTGTTAAAAAACAGAAAGCAAATATACAACCAGTAAATACAAGATGCAAATATAAAAACACAAAGAGCATATTATGAATAATTTGTGGTAAAGACATTTATGGAAAGGACTTGGAAGGGGGAAAGGAAAATGAAACATAACGGGAAGAAATTAGATTCAACAAAAAGAACTGAGACAGCCAGACAAGGAAAGTGAGAGGCACGATAGGAAACTGGAAAACAAGACAGTAAAAAATAAGATGCAGGCAGAGAGAGTATAGAAAAGGGGTGCAGCAACAGAAGAGCACAGGTAGTTGCTGTGGTCACTGCTGGTAGAGTTAAATTTGCCTTTTTCACATACTGCTTTTCATGTAGATAAATGTATGTTTCAGTAATAACAATTATTACCATGATGTCTACACATAATAACTAATTTTCTGCTCACTATCATTGCAATTTGAAATAAAAGTTAGTGTTCTCAGGTGCTGATCTTCACCACTTAAAGTTGCCTGCTCACAATGGAATAGCCGCAGAAGCAAAAGAATGAAATTGTTTTCTGAGTCCAGGCAGCAATGGCTCATGTTTGTCTACATCAAGAAGCTCTTCTCCCCTGGCTTCTTTGTTCTTGTGGGAATGAAAATTTTAATTACTAGTAAGAGCTGTTAAGTTGAAAAGAGAAAGAATTTAAGGAAATCCAGAATGCAAAGCTTTCACAGTTATATTTATGGATTATTATTTAATACTCTCAGTAAGAAACAAAAATGAAAGCACTTCACAAACCTTGCTTGCTGCTGACAGAGACTACTAAATCAGAGCCATCATACAGAACACTGCCAATAACAGAGAGCTCAAAGTCAGCCCAGTATAAGCGCTCACCAAAATAATCCACAGCCAGACCTGCAAAACAACACACACAAATAATATGGTGGGATCACACCAATGGTGCCTAATGCAAGGGTACATGTTGGCTCTATTAGTATAGAGTATAAACGTCTTAACACAATAATTATGTAAATGAGATGAGGTATATATTAACCAGTGTGATGTAAGCGTTCCTAATTCTATATGAAATCAGCACATTATACCCCATAAATGCATTTATGTATACATGATCTATGTGTTTATGATTTAATAAAAATTATTTAAAATTATGTTTTTGATTTTAATGTATAATTATGGTTATCCTTTTTCTTTAAGAATCACAGAAGTTTCCTAGTGTACATCATGGTATTGTAGAAATCAGAAAAATTGTGATAACAATCCTTATCTCAAATACATGCATTCAGATTACACAGACTTTAGTTAATAAACTATAGCAAAAAATCTTATTTACAATCTGAGATATTTTCACTGTACCCCATGATTGAATTAATGTATACAGCTATGATTCAATAAAAAAAAATCTTATTCACATAAGAAAAGCTACTTTAACTATCCTTTTGAACCATACTAATAAGTATGGTTTCTTAGGCATGGTCATTTATCTCTAATGGACTTTTCCATGATATCTCAATTTCCATCTACCCAGAGTGAATTATTTACTTAGGTAACTTACCTAATCACTATTTATAATGATTTGGAGTAATTAATTGTATTTTGAGTCTCTTAATGAAGGTATAGTTCTCAGAATATAAAAGCTCATGAACTTAACAAGAAGACATTTTCACCCATTTGTTGTTGACCTACAATATTGGTGAGTACCTGTGTATAGACTGAAGTTGAATGTGATTAAAGATTTATGTTTACAGTAGAGAATAATGGACAACAAAGTCTTCTAGTGGTACTTCATATTCTCTAAGACTACATGTCTGCATTTTCATCATAGGTATATGTCAGTAGATAATAATAAAATGGTTTTCTATTTATTTAATTTAATTTTTTAATTTCATAAGTGTGATTGGAGTCCAGTGAGTAGTTTCTTTCCTTTTTATATCAATTTCATATGGATATAAGGATACAAATGATTAAGTTACACTGTTTGTATTTGTTAGGTAAAGTCCAAGTTGTAGTTGAGCCCTTCACCCAGGAAGTGTACCATATACCCCTACATTGTGCTCGTTAGGCATCAGCTTACCAAACCCCTGCCCAACACTACTGCATTTGAATGTAGTTGTGTTTTTCTCTTGTGTGGGCATGTAGTTATTTATGTACTGGTTTTGCAGTAGTGTTAAGTATAGTGAACACTTGCCTTTTCATTCTTACAATACTTTACTTAGAAAGATGTTCTGCAAATACATTCAGGTAAATACAAAGAAAGGATATAAAATCTCCATCTTTTTATGGCTGAATGGTATTCCATTGTATATATACAACATAATTTATCTATCCATTGGTGGACTGATGGGCATGTTAGTTGTTTTCACATCTTGTTGAGTGTGAACTGAGCTGCTATAAGCTTTCAAGTGCAAATGTCTTTATAGTAAAATAATTTTTTCTTTCTGGGAAGATACCTAGAGATAAAATTGCAGGATTAAAGGGAAGGTTTTCTTTTAGCTCTTTGAGGAGTCTCCATCCATACATCTTTCCAAAAAAGGTGTATTAATTTTCAATCCTACCAATAGTGTATAAGTGTTCCCTTTTTTCCACACCTATGCCAGCACCTGTGGCTTTGGGACTTTGTGATATGGGCAAGGTGATTTTGATTTGAAATCTCTGATGATAGTGAATAATGAGCACTTTTCCATCTGTCTTCTTGACAGAAGGTTCTGTTCATGTCTCTTGTCCAATGATAAATGAAATTGTTTGCTCTTTTCTTGCTGATTAGTTTGAGTTTTCTATAGGTTCTGGTTATTAGCCCTTTGTCAGATTTGTAACATGCAAATATCTTCTACCATTATGAATGTTGTCTATTTGCTTTAATTGTTGTGTCCTTAGCTGTGCAAGTGCAAATCATCAGGGTGACAGCCAGTAGTTTCTTGCAAAAACATCCTCAATGCATAGTGTATCTTAAAAAGTAAGTTTCTTTCAAAATAGAACAGTAAGAGCTATGATATAATCTATGCAATAAATTTTCAATATTGGAGATTAATTGTTGTGACATTGTCTTTAGATATGAATTATTATATACTTTGAAAGTTCAATGCAATTAAATACCTTTGGCAGCTGAAGAGATTTCCTAATCAGAGTATTCTATATAAACAATGTAGGAACAGGTGATTGTCAAGGTAACTGAATGAAAAGTGTTTTTGAGTTTATGCTAAACTTACATTCCTGTGTGGGTGGATCGAGACTTAATAATCCACTAATAATAAAAAAGTTCATGATGAAAATCATTTGCAAATAATTTTTCAGTTAAGTATGTACATCTGGCCAATTGTTATCAAGCTAATTATAAGTAAGTATTGTTGCTCAAGTATAGAGATGTACTATGCCCAACCAGCTTCTCAGTAATGACAATTAAATCAGGTGGTCTCTGCTTTACTAGTTTCTATAGTTTCTACTGAATAATAAATTTGATAGTTGGAGTCATGTTAGGAGTAGGCTTTTACATTTTCACGTACGAGTAATATGAACCATGAAATGATCGAATCTTGCTACTACCTTTCTCTTTCAAAACAATTATCTAAGAAGGGCCAAAAACACTTTTCTTTCTTCTCTACCAATGTACTATAATAACGAAGTAGATAAAAATCTACCACCAATAAAATTGGTTTTGTATTTAAAAATATTAAATTTGGTAATCATGAAAAGGAATACAATAAATGTATAATCCAATTTAATTAACAATATTGTTTTTCAGATTCAACAGGAGTAGAAAATTCTCATAAGTATCCGATACTGCATTATTTGTCTCTGCTCTTCTAAGACATACACATCTTTCTCAGCTCTGGCCACATACTGTACTATTGGATGGAATTACATTTAGATTTAAAAATTATATGACAAAGTTTATCAATATGTGGGATTTATATTTCAAAAAATCCACAAATCAATTATTTCTTCTTAAGCTCTTTAATAAAAGAGACAGTCTTTTAAATTAAAAAGTTAATGAAGGAATCAACTACTTTTCCTGTTGTAGAGATGAAAGTCAAGTTTAGATGAAAGAACAAGTTCATTCTAAAATAGCACATCTCCTTTTTGACTTTAGTAAAGAACCAATAATAAAATGGAAAGAAATCAATTTTCAAAAACTCTTTTCTGAATTGAGAAACACAAATATTTGGAACCACGTCAGTGGAAGTACTGAAAATTTTAAACAAAATGCTATATTTGTTTTAATTTAAATATAATGGAAGCACAATTTGAAAGGTTTATAAGAGATAAAGGCACAGGCTTACTAAGTCATTTCCATAACATCTCTCATGGTACCAAGACTACAATTACATCTCACTGTTGTAAAAATCTAAAATTTTCTAAGATCCACTAGTTCCCATATTTCTGTTATTTTCTTTAAAAAAAGCAAAAGATAATGGTGAAAACAAAATCTTAAGAGAAATGGCCATAGTACCCATGTGATACTAAAGAGAGAAGACTTGGAGAGAGCAATATATTAAAATAATTGTTTTTCAGAAATAAAAAAAGATATATATTCTGTTTTAAAGGAAAGCCAGAATCTGTAAGGTACTTATAACCAGCAAGTGTGAAAGACCATATTCTTGATTTAAGAAGTGATATAAAAAGCTGAAAATCTGAAGACATTTACTACTACATCAAATTTATTTTTAAAAAATATTAAAACTATTTTTGAGATTGGTTAACTACTTATATTCTTAGATTCCAAATGACATTAAAGTCATTTTTCTATACACACACTTACTTTCCCTTACATACACACACATACCTATTTATAACAATAAAATAAATGTATCAAATTAACATCAAATATTTCTAAAATTTCTACCCTTTTTTTAAGTTAGAGACTTTTGTTGGCCAAGGCCAAAGAATTTGCTTAATGAATCAAAAAGAATTATGACTTGTCCAGGGCCAAAGTGTAGTTCTTTATTTTCTTAGAAATTGCTGCAATTTGGCAGAGATGGCAACATAAACAAATTTCTAAATATTAAAGAATATGGTATTTAAATCAAGCTCCTGTAACCTTACATACTCCTCTACTGGAATGTATTCTTATCTGACACCTATCCATGGGGCACTGCCAGGTTCTAGGCAGAGAGTAAAGGACAAAAGGGATCATGTTCTGCCTTTCATGGCCCAAGTCACTCAAACACCACATGACTGAAAAAGAGGTAAGTTTATGCTTCTTGTGTTAATATAGGGTCTAATTTTTTCTAATTGTGCCATTTGAAGACCTACTTTATTCAAATCATTCCTTCAACCAAAACTGTACAATGATTCAATATTGGCAAAAAAATCACATCTAAACATTTTGGCATTTCAGATGTTCCTATTCTCAGCTCATGTTGTGTCATCCAACCTATCTGGCCCTTCCTAAATGTACCATGACACGTAACATCAGCAGAACACGCCATTTGTTCCACACGGGAGCCCCTGGCTCAGAACACATGATTTTATGCTATCATCATCCCTTAGTTTACAAATGATAAAACTGAAGTTTGAAGATAATAAGTTAATTTCTGAAGTCTAACAAATAATACATCATTCTTGGGATTTGAAACCAAGTATATGTGACTCCGAAGTCAAACTTCAAAGTCAGAGCTACAAAGTCTTACTTCTTTATAAAAATTTCCACTTGATGGATGATATGCCCATTTTTCAAATTCCTCTCTATTCAAGCACTATTCAAGTGACACTTTTCACATAGTTTTTCGGTATTGGACATAATCTTTCCTACCAGCGAAACATTTTGCAAAAACTATATGCACTCCTATGCATGTCTCACTTTCTTTTCCATCTTGAATATAAACTTTGTAAGAAAAGGAACTGCCTTATGTTCATTACTAAGTAACCCGTAGTGTTGCTGAGCAGAGTGGTTACACATGGAAGATATTAGATACATATGTCTGTCACTGAGCCGGTTGTTAGAGACTCTGTGGTTTCTGACATGCTCAGATCTTCTAACTAGGCATGGGTCCTAATACCCTAATAGGTGCATTAGCTGCTGTGTGCTCACAGGTGCCCTCCTTCTCCAGAGAATTGAGCTCAGCTGACTGGAGCAGCTTTACTTGTGATTTTACAGCCCAAAAGTCAATCAATGAGCAAAGGTACATATAAAAAGCTGAGCCCCTTAACTGTCATGGGGTTGATGCTCCAAAGCACAATCCCAGTGGCTCAAGCCAAGACTAGAATTGACCTGAGACAGTTTACTAGATCCTTTCCCCTTGTCTTTCCATCTTGTATAGGTTTCTCCTCAATAACACTTCCTCCATGAATAACCTTTATAAGAATCCCTGTCTTAGGCACACCTCTCAGTATCCTTCTATAGGCAATTACACAAACTGTAGCCCTCTGGGGTTTCATTCTTTAAAATAAAAACATGGTATATAACACATCACATCAGAGAGGTTTTTAGAAGTTCTGCAACTTTTCTATAAATCTGAAAGTCAAAAATGAAAAATGCAAAGCACTTAAAAAGTGAAACTGTACTTGAGCAGATCCTAGCACTCACCTTTCCAATACCTTTTAGGAGTGTCTTTATCAATGAGTCCCCAGCTCCTGGTCACCTTGCCACCCTCATAAATTACATTCTTCTCAGTTGCTTCTATGATTTTCAGCATACTGATCTTCTTGTTGTTTTGGTACAAGCTAAGCTCATTCCTAACACAGGACTTAACTATTGTCTATGCTTAGAAAGCTCTTTCCTCACATATTCACACAGCTTCCTACCTATTTTTATTTAGGTCTCTCCTTAAATATCACCTTTCGGAGATAATTTCTCTGGTATTTATAACTAAATTAGTACTCTCAGTAATAGTCATAATTTGCCACGATGTTTTTTTTCTATATAGCATTTATAACTATCTGACATTATATAAGAACTATATCCTTTTCAGAAAGATAATTGTTTCATTGGGGTTGGGACTTTACAAGGATAGGAACTTGTTTCTTGAGCATTTAGAACAATTTTTGGCATGTGGTTGGCATTCAGTTTGGTATTTGTTAAATCACAGAATGGAGACACCATTATGCAAATAGAAGAAACCCCAAATATTGCTTCTTCTCATAAATAGTTAAGACAATTTAGATGAATGAAAAAGGTAAGATACATTAAAAGTTAATACGAATTTATGTGCCAAATACAAATAAATTTAAACTACAAAGTAAATTGTTATGCACAATTATTAAATAATATGAGCTACTGATGATGCAGTCCGTCCTTCCGGTGGGAGTATAATGGGTATGATGTGTGGCACAGAATTCCTGAGACTCCTGCAGCCTGAAACTATGTTAGTAAATAATAAGTGTTAAAATTAGACCTTATAACTTAGTTTTAGAGACAAAAGTTGCAAGGTTATTCTAGTCTGGGATCCTGGAGAAAAGTGCTGAGAGAAGGTACATGGAAGCAGAAAAGACCTGAGCTCCTGAACTGCTGGGGTCCTGCTGGGAGGGCGTCACAGTCCATTAAGACCTGTGGAACTGGCTGCAATCCACTGAAGAAATGTAAAGTTAGAAATGGCAAGAGATGAAGAGACAAGACACATAGAATAGAGTTTTCAAAGGTGGGAGCACAGGGAACCAACGTCTATTTATGGGTTCCTAGTGAGTGGCCCCAAGTGTTTGTTCCACTCAGCTTTTCTGAAGACTATTTTGTCATTAGCCCTGAAGGTATGCTGAGGAAGGGAACAAAGTTAGTAGCTTCTCTGAGCAAGCATATCAGCTCCTATTGTTTCTAACTTTTAGGGTTGAGCAGTCTTGAGAAATCTGGAACCTGAGCCTTGTGTGGGGGCTGCCTCCTGTCTCTGGTCACACATGCAGATTCCTAAGGGGGTGTAAATAGCAGCTAGTTAAGTGTGAAGTAAAACACCACTGGTGTCAATCTCCTCTGAAGAATTGGTAGCAAAGAAGAATTTTTCTCTTATCTCTACTACAGAGGGTCTTCCTCTATGATAAGGGATATAAGCTCTCTTACCCAAATTTTAGGGATTGAGCTGTTCCCTTGATCTCTGCCCTGGCCAAATACAAATCTCCACAGTAGGCATTTGCTTTGACTGTTAATTGGGCAGGAGACGGCCTAGTTAATGTTTCTTGCCAGGCCTTGCACACAGCTTCCTCTATGGCCATTATTCCTTCAGAGTGTTCACAGACCCAGCAGGGAAGTTAGGAAGCTGTAGCCCTTACAGGCCAGGCTTCCAGGAAACAGCTCAGATAAGAAATTAGCAGTGGCTTGTTCAAAGGTAAACTAGCTGACTCTTCTTTGTTCCACCTTGCTCAGTTTATTTCTCCATCCCTCCCTTTTCTCTAGGTGTGCTTTCCCTTGCCAAGAATGGGGTCTTTGATCCCTATTCTGCCTGCACTGAACAGTCCTAAAGGTATAGGTCTTTTTGAGGAATAGCTTAGATAACATGTTTGGGGGAGAATTAAGCCAGACTGAAGGTAGTGCTCAAGAAAAAGACAAGTAGTAATTTTTCACACAAATTAACTATATTTAGCCACCTCTTTGTTCATTTCATCTCTTATCCTATAGGAATATTACCAAATATCCCAACATTATTAACATATAACTTTCAAGATACCCTAAAATGTGGCTATTAACTGTCAAAATTTCATGCATGCCTTAAAACTTAATTTTCAAATGACCTCATAACCTAATCTCATAACATAACTGGCAGTAAGATAAGGTCCTTATCCTACTGTCAGTTATGTTATGAGATTATTTGGGAAAGTTGGGTAAGTTGGGAAAATAGAAAATGACTTTTTTTTTTTAAAGACCAAGTCTCACTTTGTCACCATTGGTAGAGTGCTATGGAGTCACAGCTCATAGCAACCTCAAACTCTTGGGCATAAGTGATTCTCTTGCCTCAGCCTCCCAAGTAGCTGGGAATACAAGTTCCTGCTATAACGCCTGACTATTTTTTTAGAAATCGGGGTCTCCTGTTGCTCAAATTGGTCTGGAATCTGTGAGCTTAGGGCAATCCAACAACCTTGGCCTCTCAGAGTGCTAGGATTACAGGCATGAACTACTGTGCCTGCCAGAAAATAACATGCTAATGACTTCTATAAAATCATACTATAAATTATTTTATCCACTTGTTTAATTGTTGACATTAAAATGCTTAGCATCCTGCTCCACATTTTAAAGTGTGTCAGAAACATACCATACCTGTGGGTCTCTGTAAATTCTTTTGTACTAAGATCCTTCTCAGAGTACCATCCATGGCTGCTTCCTCTATGTGGGAGTGGTCTCCAATGACAGTCCAGTACATCATTCTGAAGAGAGTAGGTCAAGGTTAACTTGGTGATGACACTGTTATAACCTGACTCTGATCCCCAAGGCAGTGGCTCTTCAGATCATGTACATTAGCCTCACCTTCAGAGTTTCTTACAAAGTAGATCCCTGAACCCAGCTTGAAACATACAGCATGCATACAGTGTCCAATATGAAATATCTAATATTCCAAAGGAGGGCCTTGGGAATCAACATTTTAATCATAGTCTTATTTATATACACTAATATTTAAAAACTTTGTTTAGCAGAATATACCATAGCTCATTACTTGATATCCAAAGTTTAATTTTGAAAAATTCTCTTAAAATCTTGGAAGAAAAGTATTGCTGTCTGTTGAAACTTTCCTCTTTTTGTGATAGAATAATTATTTTACTATAGATGTTGCATCAATATACTTTTGTTGATAGATTAGTAAGTAGTTTATCAAACAGAAATTAGAAAGTACTCCCTAATCATAATTCTAAAAATTGAGTAAAAGTTGTCTGTTTTTCTTTAGAAGCTAATACCCCATTTTATGAATGATTAGGAGTTTTGTTTAACATTTTCCTTTTTTTTTTTTTTTTGCAATTTTTGGCCAGGGTTGGGTTTGAACCTGCCACCCTTCGGGATATGGGGCCAGCACCCTACTCCTTTGAGCCACAGGCGCCACCCATTTTTTTCCTGTTTCTTTTCTGATTGTTTCTTATAGGTTTACATCTCCAAGTGAAAGAAAGGAAATGTTTGTATTACATTGTTTAAATTGGCTTATACATATACCAGAGGTGGTGGGTTCAAAGCCGGCCCCAGCCAAAAACTGCAAAATAAATAAATAAATAAATAAATAAATTGGCTTATACATGTGCCTTTATCTCCTATTATCAAAAATAGACAAAATATTAATTACTACATTTAATATGTTTAATATTTTGAAAATTCAATTGTAGATTAAGAATAGGGGTTATGTGTTCATAACATGAGTATTGTTATTCTGCAATATGCACATATAAACATCCCATACATATATACAAAAACACATATTGAATGTATAATATGATGAACTTTCCAGAAACAAATATATTTTGTGTCATCATTTGGTATGGAAAAAAACAACATGCTTTCATAAAGAAAGAGAAATGCAGGGATTTCAGAAGTCATGTTAATCTATTACACACTGAATACTCATTACAAAAACAAAACTTAGTGCACAATCTCTAAAAATGTATACTTGTATCAAGAAATAAAAAAATACCAAGCCATTAACTTACCCTCTTTTAGGATTTACAGCAATAGCATAAGGTTCTCCAGCCATATTTGTTAAGAGTCGGGTGCAGTTAGGGCCATTCAGCTGCCCTACGTTGATAGAGTACCTCAGACTGGTCCAATGAGTGGTGTAGTAACTGAACCAGTGCATTCTAGAATGATCTGTCCAGTAAATATTTCCAGCAATCCAGTCAACTGCAATGTCTCTGGGCCTTTTAAATTCAGGACACTAAAAGAAAACAAAATGATATACCACAGTAGTTTCAAAAGGATTTTAATGGATTTTTCTGTATCTATACATTGAGAATATGGGGGAATCACAGGAAAATAGGTGTTGTTACCTTGATGCCCCCAAATATACTTAATGTTATTATTAATCATTATCAAAGTAGAACTGCACAAATCTAAAGTGTACAGATCATCGGAGTTTTACCTATGACTGCACTTGTTTAACCACAACCCTGTTAGGATATTTCCAGAAGCACACAAGACTCAGCTGCAATCTTTCTACTTCAGGTTTCCCCTGAGAGTAACAATAATTCTGATATCTAATACCATAGACTAGTTTAAGCAAATCCATATAAGTAGAATCAAATTATTCTATTCTGAAATTCTTTTGTTCAACATCATGCCCATGAAATTTATCCATATTTTTTGTGTGTTAGTCATTAATACTTTTTATTGCTGGGTAGTACTTGAATTTATGACTACATTATGATTATATTAGTTATAATTAGTAATATATTATTATTGTTTACTATTTTATTATTAATAATGTATGCTTGGTTTGGATACAGTTTTAGGTCATTATAAGTGAGTCATAAATACTGTGGTATGTTTTTCATAGTATTAATTTGAGTACTTACCCAGGCATAGAATTAATGATTCTTAAGGTATATTATATACACTTAGTTTGCATAAATATGGCTAGAAAGCTTTTTCAAAGAATTTTTAGCAATATTCACTCTTTTCAGTAACATGAAAAAGATTTGTGTCCTCACCATGCATAATTTAATTTAAAAATTAAAAAAGTATATATATTGGTATAGGTAGACATTTTCAGAGAGATGCTATAATTTAACATCTTTGGAGGACAGTCACAATATCTGTCATTTATTTTACATTTGATAGCTTGAATTTTCTGTTTAATATTCTATATTTTACTGAACTACTGTTAAGACAAAGGTAATAGAGTTCATTTGGGCTAGAAAGCCAGGGAAATAATGCATGTTCTATTCCATTCAATTCACTTGATCACTTTAAGCAGGAAGTAGTGTAATAATTAATTTGATGTGGTGCAGTTTATTGTGCATAACCAAAAAATAAGAAGAGCTTCCCAGGAGTAATATAGCAAGAATAGAACCAATCATTTGACGGTGATTACAACTAGACATGTAGTCGATATGTAAAAGCATCATTAGGACCTGGCAACCAGTGGAAATGTGGGTTGTTAACACATGATGGCATCTTATGTAGATTGTTAGTGAATAGATTTTATTAAGCAGTGGGCTTGGATTATAAAAGAAGAAATACAACATCTCAAAAAGAACACGGGAACAGAAAATAAAATCACTGTTTGCTATATGATTACTGGATATCAAAGAAGAGAAATATGGCTTGAACTAAACACAACACCTATAGATAATTTCTAATGCACCTTTTCTCAGTATTTTAACCTATTTTGCTTTAAAATTGAAATGTTGAAATTGTATAGTATTCTTTTTCTCTAACAATGCACATTATCCACATACACAGTAATATCTCATAGATAAATGAATTAAATATAAAGCACTCTGCAATGAGGTGTGCTCTAGGAATGTTGTAGAAGTAATATTTATCCATGTTTAGAATATAAATATCTGTCCTAGCCAAACCTCCCAAAAAGCATTTTGAAATAATTTTCCAGTGTCATTGAACCTAAGTATATTTTTATTTTCAGTTTTGCATCATTTAAAAGTAAATATCCCACCAAATGGCATGTGCATGTCAGTGTAAGTCATAAATTTATACACATGAAAGATAATGGGAAAATTATCTTTATAATCTGTTTCAAGCTTGTTGTAGCATATTTATAATTTTCTAACACCAGTAGAACAAACTGTTAGTATAGAAAAAAATGTGATGCCTGTTGTCTAGCTTGAGCATAGAAAAGTACCTATTTTTTCTTTAGTAGATGTATACATCTGATTATATATCTGATTTTCTTATCCTAATGGTATCCAATAAAATACAACATATTTCATGCCAAGATCGTCTTTTGTTGAATTTAGGTTTTTATTGTATTCTAAGCACGTTCCCAAAAAGGCTAATTATTATTCTATTCTATATCTCTAAACCTGGGCTGTTGACAATTAATGAACCAAATTCCTAATGTTATTAGAGTACATAGAAGTTTTTTTTAGTGATGTTTTTTCAAGTAAACAGACTGATGAAGATTCTACTAATGGTGAATTCCAAAACAATAAATGAAATTTACATCACATTTTTAGGGTAAAGAACATGGTTTAGGAAAACGGAAAAATCATACTTTTCATGCTAACTGGAGATGTTGATGACTTATAGAGTCACTAAAATATGTATAATTTATTCTCTAGGTTCTGGATCCAGGAATCCCTAATGTCCTCCTAGTAACAACTAAATTAGTGAGAGTACAGGGTAAAGGATAGTCTTACACAATTAATTCAACCTAAAGTCAAGATATAAATAACAAGATAATTCTCAGAGAATAAAGGCAAAGGGTGAAGATGTTCCCAGGTGTTCATCCTCACTGACTCACAACACACTGAGTACTCATTGATTCTTAACTCTAAGGAGAGTATAATAGAAAAAAAAGAAAGAAAAAAGAAGATGAGGGGAAGAAAGAGAGGGATGAGCAAGGGAAGAGGATAAAAGCATTTCCATCACAACAGAAAGAGGGCAACAGTATTATCCTACCCTCTGGTAACCTATGCCGAAATTAGGAAACAACCTTTCCTACTGAGTTCCCAAAGATCTTTGTCACTCACACCTTGACCAGGATTGTGGATTTTTGTTTAGCCATACAAAAGAGACTTATATTGAATGGAGAGTGAAAGGCAGAAATTCCTATAGAATCTTAATATTAAGATTAGATAATTTATGGAGAGGTACCACAATCAGGCAAATAAAAAAATGAGTTGGAAAGCAAAAAAAAAAAAAAAGTGATTCTGGAAATGGAAATGGAAGACAGAATGGGAAATATAAGCTTGCCTCCAAAAAGGTTAAAAACAAAACAAACAAATGCACCAGATTAGAAGGAAGAAGAAAATATAAAACATTCATTTACCCCTTTGGTTATTTCACTAGAAATCTAGGCACTAATCTAATGAAATAGAGGCACTAATTTAATGTGTGATGTTTAAGAGACTGCAGAAGTATGTGGTTATCCTGACAACAAAAGGCATTGCTCATATTGTTGCACGAAACTGAAGACACATTAGCCTGCCTTTTCTAGACAGACTATTCTTTTCCTAATAAGCTCTCTAAATACACAGTGGAAGGTTTGAGGCCTGAGGCATTCTTCTATGTAGAGATGCATTAGTCAAATGAATGAAATTCTTAAATCTTACAGAAAAAAATTGGCAGCTTGACTGTAACAAAATTAGAGGTTACTAGTGTTAATGACTTATCCTTCAATGGTATGTAAGGTACCTGTCACAGGTTTCCGTAAACTAAAGATTAAGTCACTGGTGTTTTAAAATAGGAAAGAGGAGCTTGGCGCCTGTGGCTCAACAGGCTAAGATGCCAGCCACGTACACCTGAGCTGGCAGGTTCGAATCCAGCCCAGGCCCACCAAACAACAATGATGGCTGCAACCAAAAAATGGCCGGGCATTGTGGTGGG
>CAUYON010164283.1:0-10230 GCA_963573935.1 Arctocebus calabarensis | reverse complement strand
AATCCAGCCTGGGCCCGCCAAACAACAATGGCGGCTGCAACCAAAAAATGGCCAGGCGTTGTGGCGGGTGCTTGTAGTCCCAGCTAATTGGGAGGCTGAGGCAGGAGACTTGCTTGAACCCAGGAACTGGAGGTTGCTGTGAGCTGTGTCACTCTATCCAAGGTGACAGCTTGAGGCTCTCTCTCAAAAAAAATAAATAAATAAAAACTATATTTATAACAAATGGTATCATTTCTACAGAACATCTTGAAGCTAATTAAATATATTTTAATACATTGATTTAAACCAGAACTAGGATTTTTTGTGTTCCTTTTTGTTAGAAGTCCTGCTAGTATAGTTGAGGAGGGTAGCTGCCTCTAATACCCAATATTGCTCTAGCAGGGTTTAATTTACCAGAGTAGATGTCTTACACAGATATAAGTCACCATTTGTTTTGCATTTGAGGATTTTTTTTTTTTTTAGACAGAGTGTCACTCTGTTGCCCTAGGGTAGAGAGCCATGGCATCAGTCTAGCTCACAGCACCTCAAACTCCTAGATTCAAACCATCCTTCTGCCTCAACCTCCTGAATAGCTGGGACTGCAGGCACCTGCCACAACATCAAACTCTTTTTTTTCCTATTTTTAGTAAATATGAGGTCTCTTGCTTAGGCTGGTCTCAAACTCCTGAGATCAAGCACTCTTCCTGCCTCAGCCTTGAAGATCTTTTAAGAAATAGTTAGGCCTCATTTTGTGACTCCTAGTGCTATACTTGCCCTTCTGTGATGCAGACCTGGTAACCTCTTGTGAGGCAGCGGCTAAGGAGACTCCATTGCTCACCATGAGTGACAGAAAGGCCAAGAAAGGAGTCAAGACTGAGAACAATCTGAAGACAGCAGGATAGTTCTGTGGTGCAGGTTAAGTTCAAGAAGCATATACCACTTAATAAACTAATGAACACCTATTATGAACAACAGTTTATCATGAAGCTGGGTGGTTTTCAATTTGATGGGCAGCCAATTAATGAGACAGATAAAGTAGAGTTTGAAGATACAATTGAAGTGTTCCAGCAGCAGACAAAAGGTGTCTATTATAAGATACCTGCTTAAGACCCTGCTTTTTAGTCCAGATCTCCACTCCCGCAGGCTGAAAACGCATTCTCTGAGAACAACTTGGTTGTACTGTATCCTACTCCAATATGGATTTCTCTCTTCTTTCCTTTGTCTCTTCCTCATTCCTTTATTGTACAGAGTGACTGGCATTTGTACACAAGCATATTGCCTTTTTCTTTTTAATGGTCCATGGTATGTTTTGATAACCATCAGATGGAGATGGGATGGGGGAAAAAGTACTGATTCTGTGAACATAACCTTTTCTCCATTTTTATTCCACTCTTATCTTTATATTTTATGAAGTTATTTTGCTCTCACCACTTAACAAAAACCAACAACAAAGGCTTGGCGCCTGTAGCTCAGTGGTTAGGGCGCTGGCCACATACACTTGGGCTGGGGGGTTCAAACCTGGCCCAGGCCTGCTAAAACAACAATGACAACTACAAAAAACATAATTATATCCGGGCGTTGTGTGATGGGCACCTGTAGTCCCAGCTACTTGGGACACTAAGGGAAGACTCTCTCTCTCTCTTTTTTTTGGTCAGACAGTCTCACTTTATTGCCCATGGTAGAGTGTTGTGGCGTCACACAGCTCACAGCAACCTCCAACTCCTGGGCTTAGGCCATTCTCTTGCCTCAGCATCCCAAGTAGCTGAGGTGCCCGCCACAACACCTGGCTATTTTTTTGTTGCAGTTTGGCCAGGAGGTAGGTTTGAACCCACCACCCTCGGTACATGAGGCCAGAGCCCTACTCACTGAGCCACAGGCACCACAAGAGTGAAATTGCTATGAGCTGTGATGCTAGGGCACTCTACCGAGGGCACATGGTAAGACTTTGTTTCAAAAACAACAACAACAACTCCTTGTATACCATGTTCAATTTTAATGTTTTTCATTTGTCATTTTAAACCGAAGAGTAATTTTATAACTTTTTTGTACATACTTGTTACGTGTAGGACAATATGCTTTAAGTAGGGATAAATTACAATAAACTTGTTATGTGAAATGAAAGAAAGAGATGCGCAATAGTGTTTACTGAGTTTTATGTGACCTTTTTATTAATCCTCACCTGGAATACCGAGGAAACTGAAGCTCAGAAAGATTACTTGATAACTTGCTGGTGGTGATCTAGGGTACCAGTATAGGAGCTAAGGTTCAAACCCAGGTGTCTCCAGTGCCAGGTAGACATCTTGTTCTTTTCACAATGTTATGTTATCTCCTTTGTTTCCTGGCCACTCCTGTTAGAGTCCCCTAAAAACAGACTTCTGTATGTGAGAAAACCAGTTGGAAAATAACTTCTTCACTCACAAATGTTTTTAATTATATTGAGCCACAGAAATGTTTAAAGTAGTTTGCACTAGAATTGAAAAGCAAACATTATGAATTTCTTCCATTTCATTAAAGAGTTATTTAATCTTTGCATTGTTCCCTACACAAAAGCTGAGCAGAATTTTTTCAGGCAATTGCCTCAAAGTTATAATCTAGAAAATTTTTCTGTAATAAAACCCATATGTCATTGGAGAAAGGTGCAAAGCCCTGGCAGAGAGGGTTGGTCTTGAGAGAGATTCTGCACCCAATCTCGTTAACCAGGGTGCCTCTGATAATCCCTCATCCCCTCACCAGTGAGAAATCAATCTGTACCACTGAATCTTTTTCAACCGGCCACCAGAAAATTTACTGCAGAGAAGACAGTTTGGGGATAGTCATTGTGGAAAGGGAGCCAGAGGCAAGGCTAAATATAAGATGGAGGAATTGGAAAGTCTAAAGAAGAGATTATATTAAACTACACACCACCTTCAGAGAAAGCAGGATGGAGCCCTCCTTTAATCCCTGACCTCTCTACGTATACCTGGTCATTTACACCTGCCATGAACCTGACAGCCATAGAGGTAGTACAAAGAGGGCAATAGAAACCCGGAAGTTGATTGTAGTTTATCCACTTGCTGCCTTTCAATGTGTACGAACAGGCCCTTCTCCACACTTTGCAGCAATTCACATGTTAACCCTAACCACAATGACGTCTGCGTTGTGGCTTTTTCAGTTGTGATCTAAGCACAACATAGGAGGACCTATAAATCATGACTTGACAAGGGGCTCGTGCTTCTTTTCTGCACAGTAGACACCATGGTGGTTGATGATCAGTGGATCCCTCTGGGCATAGTTACTAGAATGGTAGTAGTCTTGTCTTCCTTTTGAAACTTGCAGTCCTGGAGAATAAATCCAGAATCAGAAAATAATTAATAGAATTGACTGACTAGATAAAACCCTCTGAGCAATCTTGTTGTCTCTAGAATTATTTTCTATATAATACATTCTAGGGAAAAAAGACCCAAGAGAGAATGAAGGAGCTAAAAGTGCCAAGCTGAAGAGCATGTAATCTTATCTTGGCCATTTATTCTAGAATTACACCAAGCTGTTACTTTAGGGAAGAAGAAGGGGCAGAACTAGGCATAGGGAAATGGAAATATCTTTCTCTCCTCTGTAAGCAGGCAGTAGCCATCTCTAAAGGTTTTTCCCCAAGGAGATTTGAAATCCTTGGTGGGAGTTTTTTTTTAGTAAAACACATTTATACATAAAATCCTACTGGAAGGTGTATATGTGTGTGTGTGTGTGTGTGTGCACGCACACATGAGGAATATAGAATAGTAGCAGAAGGCTGTCTCCTTACTCCTAATGGGATTTTGTAGCAGCATGTGTGAGTTTGTTTCAGAAGTCAAAAATGAACAGATGTTGGTATAAATTACCTCTGTGTCTGATGTCTTGCAAATTAAAAGCGCGGTTGGCATCACTAAACAATTTCACTAGGTTTGTGGGGGGCAGGGAGGGGCAGCTAGCAGGCAGTGATTACTGTAGCAGGTTGGTAAGAATCTTCACAATTCTGCAGAGCAGGAGAGCAAGGGTAAAGAAATGGGGAATAAAATAAGGGCTATATGAATTAATCAAAGATGTTAACATCTCTGATGACAAGTGAACAGGAGGGCACATGCTCTGGAGCAGCCTCTGACCCACAGCAATTTCTTGGTGCACAAAAAGGGGTTGGTGCTTAGGATCTGATTTATAGGGCACAGCCCTCTTTTAGGGGGCGGCTGTGTCACACATTCGTATATCTCCTATATGGGACTGGCGAGTAGGGAAACTCTCTCCCCTCCCATGTAAGAGATGATGTCTTTTGAATTACTTCTACTTTTACAGTGGTTTCCTGCATCTCTGTGTAGTTGGATTAGGTTGAAGGGGGAGGAATGATTGAGTGGAAGGGGGTTGTTAAAAAGGATTGGTTAAATTCAAGGAGAGCTTGCCACTGGAGAAACTTCAGAATATCCATTTATTTTTCCTTTTAAGCCCTTTAGTCCCTTAAATAGTTTAGGTCTTTAAAATTCTAAGTCTTAAAATATTATTCTCCCATTTGGGAAAAACAATAAGGAATTGGTAAGTGTCGAGGGCAGCAGGTAGAAATCATTAGGGATATCAGTGCAGTGCTCCAGGCCTAGGGCTTTTAAAACAAGGCTCAGTTCTCCCCAGTAGAGTTTTGTATCCCCCATGCCTGGTTTCCAGAGCACCTGCTTGTAACCATGCTGCAAGATTACTTGTTACCTGTTTAAAGACCATAATAAGCACTCAGAGTGGGCAAATAACCCATCCAATGGAAATAAATGATGAGACACAATTTGCCCAAAAGTATGTAAAGTTTTTTTTCCCCTAAGGCTGAGGGAAAAGGTTCTAAGGAATGAGGGAATATTTGAGATTGTAAGCCTCCATTATCACCATGTACTGAAAGTACTGCGCGCAGGTGGAACACAGTGGCTCACACTAATCCCAGTTCTTCAGGAGGATCACTTGAGGCCAAAAGTTCAAGACGACCTTGGGCAAAATAACAAGACTACATCTCTACTAAATTAAAAAAAAAAATTAATAGCTGGGTATGGTGACATGCACCTGTAATCCTAGCTGCTCAGGAGGCTGAGGCAGGAAGATTATTTGAGCCCTAGAATTTGAGGCTGTATTAAGCTATGATCACACCACTATACTCTAGCCTGGACAAGGAAGAGTGAGACTTTGTCTCCAAAAAAAAGTACAGAGTGTAAGAGTAAGAGAACTTAATTACTTACCCATCTAAAAGTATTATGTTAATAATTGCTACTATACCAAGCATCTTGATTATTGCTAATATCTAAGGGAAAAATAGTGCAGGTAGCATTAACATACACCCATTATAGGTGAAGAAACTGAGGCTCAACGTGTCATCCAGCTGCTAAGTGCTAGAGCTGGAACTTAAACTAGTTCGAATCCTGTGTTCTCTGGAAGAAGCTGCCTCCCATGGCCAAGAAAGTACTTGATTGAATTTCTTTTAGAGTAGTTAGTCCATGACCCCAGATCTCTCCATTAACTTGGCATTACTTCCATCGAGGGAAATGATTTTCCTTGCCAAATAAGCAAAGTATGTTTAAAAAGACAATGTAGAGAATGGAGTGCAGAGGGCATAACTGGTCTTATTTTTGTGTGGAAGGGAAGGAAACTAAAATGTATTGTACCCCTTAGGCGGCACCTGTGGCTCAGTCAGTAAGGCGCTGGCCCCATATACCGAGGGTGGTGGGTTCAAACCCAGCCTCAGCTGAACTGCATCCAAAAAAAATAGCTGGGCATTGTGGTGGGCGCCTGTGGTTCCAGGCACAGTTTTCCTTTCTCAGGAGGATTATTAAACAATCTCTGCCCTCAGTTCTTACATTTTAGTGGTGGGAGACAAGCACACAAACAAGGAAAACAAGTAATTGCATGCAAGTCTTATGGGGACTTTGAGTGTACAGGGTTTTGTGTACATCCACAACAGAAGGAATGGTCAGTTTGATTTGGGCTCAGGTGGGGTTGCAGGCATATGAAGCAAGACCCAGCACTAGGGCTTCTACTCCTGGTTAATGGGATTTCCTTTCCTTTCAGTGGAGCTCAGGAACCAGTGAAAGGGGATGTACAGCTTGAAGTTATTAAAAGCCTCCCTGTGGTGACAGAGTTTGTATTATTTCTTCACTGTACAAATGAAAAAGGAACTGCTAAACTTAGACTGGGGCAGTGGCGAGTGGGAACTTATTCATCTAGTACCATTTGCTCCGGGCTTAGGAAAGGAGGCGAGGACCAACAGCCTCCTCATTCCTGAGGGTGCCTCCATGGCTACCTAACTTCTTGGGAGGCCACGCAGCCTGCCTTGTGCCCACTGCATGCTTCCAGAAGATATCTGGCTTATAGGGCCAGCTATCAGAAACTTTCAGCACTGTTAAATCCATTTAAGAGATCCAAAAAGATGATCCTGTGGGATGAGGGTGAAGGGGGTGTTATACTACGTATGCATTTTAAAGATTTGTTTGACAGAGCTAAAATGGGGTGGGGGGGGTGCTTCTGGAGTGGCCCTTGTAATTGAGAAATGTTTTACTCTCATTTTGGAGCCTATATGTAGGAAAGTAGCTGTATAAACCCACTTGTAACTACAACATTCAGAGATTGATAGTGCTGAAAGTCAGAGAAAGCCACATAAACCTTGCCTGACTATAGTAAATATCTAAGGACTGACAATGCCAAGAGAGAGAAGACCAAAACTCTATAAACCCTGCTTTATTATACCATCCACAGATGAACTGCACTGAGGGAATATAAACCCTGTTATATTACAGTATCCGGGGACTACCAGTCCTGACGGATGGGGTGAATGATCTCTAATTTCGATTTGAGATTATAAATGTTCAGAGACCAACAACCCAGAGAAGACTGTAATCTTGGCTGAATTTTAGTCTCCAAGAGCAACCTCCCTGAGATAATGAACATAAGATTCTTGGGAGGGAGAAAGCTAGTTTGGGGGGAATTCCCTGACAGATTTTTTAAAGGTGGATGGTGAAGTCTTATATGGCAATCGCCAACTTCAGAATAGCTTTGTATGGTTTTAGTTGTCAATAGTAGTTTGTTTTCCTCCTTTTGGGAAGTTAGTAGTGATCGTATCTGTTGTGGTAGTAACTGGATTTGTAAATCAATTTGTATTTTTTAAATTAAATCTTCCTATGATTCTTTTTTCAGATTTCAGATTTTCATTGATCTTTCATTTGCTTTGATTCCAGCCAGAGAAATGACACGGGGGAAATTCCTCAACATTCTAGAGAAGCCCAAGAAGTAGCAGTTGTTGGTGGACAGTATGTCCTGGGAACTGTAACCAAGCTCCCTTTCCAGTGCAACTCTGACGATGCACGCCTCACTGCTTCCTCCAGGGAGGCCAAGGATGGACCAGGACTGCGCCTCTTCCCTAGTCCTGGCATGCTGTACCTCTGAGGACACTCAGCAGCAAGAGAAGAATCTGCTCTAACCAAGGATCATTCCATTCATTCAGTCAGCTTCCACACTTTGGCCTTCTTACCTTCAGAGGGCTTATTGTTGTTAAATACCAAAGTCCTGCTTTATCATTTCCAGAAGAGATTCAGGAGCCCCAGGAGCTTACAGCTGATTTGACTCAGTCATGGAAAAGTCATTTGTGACATTTTGATTGAATGGTTGTTTTTGAGTTGTACTTCATGTCTTAGGAAGTATTTATGAGGCAAGGAGACCGGAGACCAACTAGATTCTGGATCAGCCTGAGTACAGCCTGACCTGTGAACAATCCAGTATATACTGGGTTCAAGAATCCCCAGCTGGAGAAACCAGAATCTTCTCAAAATATACACATGCTTTTTAAACTCTGCACTTCTCCTGATCATCCCATCACCCATCCTTACCTCCCAGCCCTACCTTCCAGTTCTGACTCCAGGCAAAGAGATCCCTGACTAGTGAGTCCCTCCTAGAATTAGCCTGTATAGGAAAAGGCCCATGCAAGTTGCACTGGGCTCTAGACCTCAAGACCAATCTAAAGGTGACAGAAAGGACTTTTAAGTTCTAGTTAATCTGTTATAGATTCAAGCAAGAAAGTCAATGTGGTCTGAAAGATAGGAGAAGAAAGTGGCTTATAGGAGTTCCCATTTGGTTGAAAACTGGAGGCCATAATTGACCTTTACAGGAACATGCTATGAGATGGTGGCAATGTTTTGTCCCTTCTTATACACATATCAGATAGTTCACCTGTGTAACAGAAGCCTACACACACGCATGCACACGCACACACACAAACAAAACAAAAAAAAAAGAAAAAGAATTTCCTGACTTAAATGCAGCTCTCATGGAGTTCTTCACCAGTTATCTGCCTCTGTGTTAAAACCTGAAACGCAAGCCCGTGGATAAAATCCACTATCTGTGCTCTCCATATTTGTCTTATAGGCCAGAACCCAGCATCTGATGTTTTAAGAAATACATGGAGTTTTCTTTTCTTTGTTTTTTTTTTTTTTAATTCAACAGATATTTATTGGCCATTGGAAATGTGTCAGCAACTTTTTTAAGCACTTGAGGAGACACTTTAGTGAATATAATTGACAAATTCCATGCCCTCTTTAGCCTTACATTTTAATGGAACAGGACAATAAATAAAAAGCAGAATCAGGAAATTATACCTTATGTTCTAAGTAGATGAGTATTATGGCATGATATATACTCGCATATTTGTTTTACACATTGCATCAGACCAGTAGCTTAAAAAGCTTCTCCCATGCATGATTTTAGGATGATTCTCCCATGCATCCTCATGTGGTGGTAAGTGGACGACTAGCAGTAGCTTCTGTGGCAGAGGGAGCATAGAGCTCTCCTGTGTGGATTCTCACGTGAGTTTTTGCAGGTTGGTTTTATGGCTGACAGACTGTCACATAGTGCATGGAGTTTTTTAAACTTTATGGAAAGAATATCCTCTGGCAATAGTCTGATAGTATTTGGACACAAAAGTTGTGGTCAAGTGTTTTGGTCTTGAAAGTCTGTGCTAGAGGACAGCAGTCTTCAATTTAATAGCTGGGCCATTGAATATTTTCTGACATTTGTGCCTTGTTCCCATGCTACAATTAATGCCATTTGAACAGCCATGCTACTTTATTTATTGAAAGAAAAAAAAATTGAAGAGGAGACACAAAGAATGATTATGAGAAGTGAAGCCTTCTGCTGGGGTCCTACATAGAAGGTTAGGTTACAGAAGCTTCGATTTTTAGTTAAGCTTACTATTGACATTTCTTTATCTCATTAAACACGGTTGAAGTGTGTGTATGTGGCAAAAAAAATTGTGCCATAATGTCAGATTTTTCCTTTGCTCTGTTTTTGAGGGTTGGTGGCCTTAGGCACTTTTAAGTGTTTGGGGAAATTGATTGAGATACCTCCCCCAAACCAACTCAAGTCTGTAACCAGAAGCCAGGTAGTTGGTTTTCTGGTCTGCTTTGGCCTCCTTCTTTTACTGTCATCTTACTCACCAGCACTTAATGTAAGTAGATGTTTTAGAATTGCAATATTTATTGGTTTTATATTTGTCATCTTAGAAATGTTCATGATGTATTTTTATATTAATAATATAAATTTATGTACAGTGTGTATGTATATGTATTTCAAGATATTAGAGGATTATACTTTGTATGTGATGGTTTCTTTGTCTTAATAAATATGTCCCTTTTATAGGAGGGTGAGTTTTTCCTCAGAAGACTGAGTTGTACATGTAAAGCAAAGAGCTCATCAGAAGTATAACTATAATGACCAATAATCCACTAGCCTTCCCTTTACTATCTTAGAGGGTGGTTTCGTCTTCTTGGTCTCTCAGCTTACAGTCTATCCTGCCACCAAAATCTTCAGTACCTCCCCATGTCCACTAATAAGGTCTGGATCTCTTGACCTGGCATTTTAGGCCTCTATGTAAACCTAATGGTTTGGTTTCCTGCCTCTCCTATATGTAAAGTCTCTGTTCCAGTTACTCTGAGCAATTTCCAGTTGCTCACTTGAGTGCCTTTGCTCATGCCAGTGAGTTTCTAGAGACTCTCACATCCCTTTAGACCTATCAAACCTGTCTTCCCTATAGGCCCTGGGGATCTGGCTGGAAGTGATCCTTCCCCCTGCCTTCCTAACAGCATTATATATGTTGACTGTGACTCTTACCACACCCTACCTTACATTTAAGTGATCTGAGCAGATGTCTTCCTGCCTTCTGAATTATAAGCTCCTCAAGGTTATACCTGTCTCCTACACATCTAGTTCTTCAGTGTCTTCTTTGAACTGCAG
>CAUYON010164282.1:0-41361 GCA_963573935.1 Arctocebus calabarensis | reverse complement strand
CAGAATAGAGAACCAAAAGATGAATCCAGCTACTTACCATTATTTGATCTTTGACAAGCCAATTAAAAACATTCAGTGGGGAAAAGACTCCCGATTTAACAAATGGTGCTGGGTGAACTGGCTGGCGATCTGCAGAAGACTAAAACTGGGCCCACACCTCTCACCATTAACTAAGGTAGACTCTCACTGGATTCAAGATTTAAACTTAAGACATAAAACTATCAAAATATTAGAAGAAAGTGCAGGGTAAACTCTTGAAGGAAATGGCTTTGGTGAATATTTTATGAGGAGGACTCCCCAGGCAACTGAAGCTGAATCAAGAATACACTACTGTGACCTGATCAAACTAAAAAGCTTCTGTACAACCAAGAACATAGTAAGTATAGCAAGCAGACAACCCTCAGAATGGGAGAAAATATTTGCAAGTTATGCCTCCAAGAAAGGTTTCCTAACCAGAATTCACAGAGAACTGAAACGTATTAGCAAGAAAAGAACAAGTGATCCCATCTCAGGGTGGGAAAAGGACTTGAAGAGAAACTTCTCCAAAGAAGACAGGCACACGGCCTACAGACACATGAACAAATGCTTACTATCCTTAATCATCAGAGAAATGCAAATCAAAACTACTTTGCGATATCACCTAACTCCAGATTAGCCCACATGACAAAATCCCAAAACCAGAGATGTTGGTGTGGAGGTGGAGAAAAGGAAACATTTCTACACTGCTGGTGGGAATGCACATTAATACGTTCCTTTTGGAAGGATGTTTGGAGAGTACTTAGAGATCTAAAAACAGACCTACCATTTGATCCTATAATTCCTTTACTAGGTATATACCCAGAAGACCAAAAATCACATTATAACAAAGACATCTGTACCAGAATGTTTATTGCAGCCCAATTCATAATTGCCAAGCCATGGAAGAAGCCCAAGTGCCCATCGACCCATGAATGGATTAATAAATTGTGGTACATGTATACCATGGAATACCATGCAGCCTTAAAGAAAAATGGATACTTTACCTCTTTCATGTTTACATGGATGGAGTTGGAACATATTCTTCTTAGCAAAGTATCTCAAGAATGGAAGAAAAGTATCCAATGTACTCAGCCCTACTATGAAGCTAATTTAAAGGTTTCATATGAAGGCTATAACCCAACTATAGCACAAGAACATGGGAAGGGAGGGGAGAGGGGAGGTTGAGGTAGAGGGAGTGTAATTGGTGGGGCCACACCTATGGTGCACCTTAGAAGTGTACAGGTGAAACTTACTAAATGCAGAATACAAATGTCTTCATACAATAACTAAGAAAATGCCATGAAGGGTATGCTAAACAGTTTGATGAAAACATTTCAGATTGTATATGAAACCAGCACATTACACCCCTTGACTGCACTAATGTATGCATCTATGGTTTAATAAAAAAAAAAAAAAGGAAAAAAAATTGAACAAGCACACACAACCATATTACAATAGAGTATTCGTTTTACTGCCCAATCAAATGGCACTCTGGCCTCACTAAGGGAGGAGAAAGGCCAGCGATGTTCAGATCCTGGAGATGAGGCAGAATGACCTCTGACAGGGAGGACAAACTCTGAAAATGCATCGCAGCTGAGAAGCGATGAAAGGAAATCTAAGCTCTGGCAAAACTACAATAACTGTCAGTTCCTTCAAGCCTTGACAGAAGTCTCCAGTCTTCTGTTTTCCATGTTCCTTCCGAAAGCCCTGGAGAAGTGAGGTTGCCCATTCAGCCTAGGCCTAAGGAAGGAAGGATATCTGATTCCAGGAAGATTCTCCTTCAGAATCTCATCCTGGAAAGCAGGGGCAATTTTTCACTTGCTTAAACCTTCCAGTTAACTTTAGAAGTTGCCATTGCTCTTTTGGGCACACTCAGTGATCATAGTCTAATCTTATTTCTGGGAACAATTTGAGGATATACTAAACTCTAATCCAAATGATCAGAGCTATCATCTAACTTGGAATTACATAACTACATAAACATCCTTAGGATATGCCCTGATCTATTCGCCTTTTAGCCCTATCTCCCTAGAAGACACTGACTTGCCTCTGCCAGTAACTGGGTCATCTGTCATTCAATTCTAATCTTGTCCCTTCCTAGAATCTTGTAGCTTTCTGCCTAATGGTACTGTGGGAACTCACTCATGTAGAGGCAGTGTCTTCTCAGGCTTGGACTGAGCTGTGTCTGGGGCTCTTATTGCAGAAGTCCCTGTTTGATAAAGCCCCAGGGCAGGAATAACTGCTGGGAAGACCCTGTCCTACTATGGGTATTTGAACGCAGTGGATGAGCCTCTTCACAGCTGAACTCATAAGGTTAGAGAGGGTTGGAAACCAGGAAACAATCCCAGTGTTTCAGTAATAGTGGGCATGTGGAAACATATTTTAATGTGTAAACTGACATAACAATATCACACTGGCTAACCTGTAAACAACAGTTCATTTTTCTCAGTTCTGGAGGGCCGGAATTTAAGGCAGATTTCATGTCTCAAGGCCTGATTTATGGTTCATAGAAGGTGCCCTTTTGCCCACAGATGTTAGCTTTAGATGGTGGAAGAGACAAGAATTCTGATGTTCTTTTATCAGGCCATGAATCCTGTTCATGTGGGTTCTGCCAACTGACAGGTCTCACATTTCCTCAGTAACTGAAAAATAGTATTCTTCATAGCACATCACTATTTAACACATCAAAACCTGATTGTCTCCCCTGCCACCCCGCTCCAGAGTTCTTGAGTTGAAGGGGATGACTTCCAGCAAGGAGGTTCTGCTTCTGAACCTGATGTCAAGGTTAATTGTCCTGAGAGCTTTTTACACCTACCAAGATAAGCAGAAGTCAAAGAAGCCAAGATGTTTCCATGAACAGTGGCTTGAATTTCTGTAGCCCGTGCCTTTTCATGAGTTTTCCTGAAGCTCTAAGCCAGCTGTCCTCAAACTTTTTAAACAGGGGACCAGTTCACTGTCCCTCAGACTGTTTGAGAGCAAGACTATAGTTTAAAAAAAAAAAAAAAAAACTATGAACAAATTCCTATGCACACTACACATATCTTATTTTGAAATAAAAAAACGAAATGGGAGTGGTGCCTGTGGCTCAAAGGAGTAGGGCGCCAGCCCCATATACTGGAGGTGATGGGTTCAAACCCAGCCCCAGCCAAAAACTGCAAAAAAAAAAGGGGGGGGGGACAAATACAAATACAATATTTAAAATGAAAAAAAGCAACCCCTTCTGCAAAAAACAAAAAGATTTCCTAACTTCAGAAAAATAAGGCCCCCCTTAACCGCAAAAAAAAGGCCCTACTAACTGCAAAAAAAAAAAAAATAGATCTCCTAACTTCAAAAAAAAATAAATCCTAACTTGTTCTTACCTCGGTCCTCAGGCAGCAGCAGGCTCTGCACGGGCAAGCTCGTGACTCATTCAATCAGGAGTCTGAGACTGAGAGGAGTCCCCACACATGTGCACTGCAGCCCAGGACAAGTCAGCTGCTAAGCAGGACAGGCAGAGTGGCAAAATCACCTGGCAGGCTGGATAAGTATCCTCAGTCTGCCACATGTGGCCCACTGCTCTAAGCTTTCTTTCTTTTTTTTTTTTTTCTTTTTTGTAGAGACAAGTCTCACTTTATCACCCTCAGTAGTGGCTCTAAACTTTCTTTTAATCATAGATTTTTCTAGTCGTTACTCTCCTGAATGTTTGCTTGTGGGGTCCACTTCCTGGATTTCATCCCTGTGGGAACAATGCAATTAGACTTTGCTGTCAGTTCTTTCTGGTCAATGTGGTAGGTTTGCATTTAGACAGAAGCACATATTGGGCCATGTCTTTCATATACATGGGGAATTTCTTACTATTGTGGTCTCTATTTGGGTCTCCTAGAGACCCCCAGTATCCCAGGCCTTCTGAGCACAACAGTAATAGTAGGCCTACCCCTTCTGGCCACTTTTTATGGTGTGAATTGACTACTTCAAAACTGCTAAATGATAAACATTGCTATGATCTTCAGATGGTATCTACTTATTCTAGAGCTTCTCTCCTGTTACATGCATTCTGCTGGGTACTAACATGCACTATAAGGACATATGTTGGTCTATTCCCACCCACAGCCATATGCCTCTGCTCCATACCAGCTTGTTACATCTTCAATTTTTCTCCTTTAGGCCACTACCAGCAGTCAAGCAACTTACCACTGCCTATTAGTATTATATGTAATTATGTAATAGACATAGAGAAGTCCACAAACTGGAGGACTCTGCTCACAAGAACCTCATATGTTGCCTGAACTTATGCCCACTGGGAGGACATCTCTTCATTGCTATTCAAAAATACCCTTATGTGAGGCATAGTGGCTTATGCTTACAATCTTAGCACTCTGGGAGGCTGAGATGAGTAGATCCCTTGAGCCCAGGGATCAGTCCAGCCTGAGCAAGAGGGAGACTCTGTCTCTTAAAGGAGGGTATAATTAGCAGGGCATTGTGCCAGGCACCTGTAATCCCAGTTACTTGGGAGGCTAAGGCAAAAGGTTTGCTTGAGCCCAGGATTTTGCAGTTGCTGTGAGATAGGCTAACTGAAGCCAGGGCACTCTAGTTCAGAGCAATAGTGAGAGTCTGTCTTAAAAAAAAAAAAAAGAACCACCTTGAATGGAGTTGTATACAATCCACGCATTTTTGGCTTGCATTCCAAGTAGATCCATCTGTGAACAAATCAAATCCTGCATATTTAGTGTTTACTTCATTTATCTGGCATGCATGAGCCTCAATAAGTCACCAACATGGAACATCAAGTGTTCTCATAGCCACTTGTGGCTAATGCCACTGACTTATCATAGGTTACAAGATATTTCCATAAGAATGCTCTGTCCTAGCATTACTCCAGGCCTTTATACTACTTTGTGACAAAGTTAGGTACTAAAGCAAACCTATAAACAAATAACACGTTCCCTTTATGTAAACAAGAACTGCTTAAGCCCCTTTCCTGGGGTTGTAGAAAAATAATATCTACCAGGCCAATGGCTGCACACCATGTATTTGAAACTTATCTAGCAGAGAGGTACTACATCTGGCAGAACAGATCGAATGAAGTTAACACTTGGTCAGACTTGATGCAGTGTCTCTCTAGGCATTCTAGGTTACATATTGGTGAGTTAAATAGGGATATGATGGGAATACCACCTCTGTGTCCTTGGTCATCCTAAGTGTCACTTCCATTTCCTCTAATACATGATACTTTTTATACTGTTTTGTTCAAAAACATGGAGTTTCCAAAGGCTGCTACTTGGGCTTCCCCACTATACCACTTGCCCCACAAGACAAGATTCTGGGTAAACAGGTCTATTCTGACTATACGTTTGTGGGAAGACAAATGATCACCAGCTGCATCTTAGATCTAGAAGACCCACTGTGAGCTGGCTACCCATTTTCCAGCATGAACTGAGAACCACTTGCCTTGCTGCCTAGGCCTCCACCCTTATAGGGAGGCCATAGTGTCTAGGTTTGGGATACCGATGTTCTCTAGGACTTGCCAAACATTCTGAAAATGGTCTTTTTTTTCCAGTATAAAATTATCTCAATGGACCATTAGAGCCCCTTGAAGGAGAAACTAAGGAAATCATCATAGTCCTAAAAAGGTTTTTCAACTTCTTAAAGGAAAATTCAATGTTCCAAACTCCAACATAGGGCAGAGAGTTATGAATACTTGTTGGAGAAACTGCTCTTAGAAGTTGATCATCCACCTCTGGATTTTGTTGCTCCATACTGACACTTATTTTCTTTAATCATTCAATACAACACCCATAAAAGTTTAAGTGATCGAACTGCTGCCCAGGGTTGTGTTTTACCTACCACCAGGGATAGTGTGGGTTCAAAGTTTTATGAAAGCAGTGATGCAATGAAAGAAACTCTCCTACTCAGTTGTGCAACGACAACAGAGGAAGCTGACCACCTTACATGCTAAGCATATAGTTAGGGGCTCCATTTCTTTGCTGAGTTCCCAATAAATTCATTCACATTTAGGGAAGCACAGCTGGAAGTCTTCAAAGGCACTATCCAAGGTCAAATATGTGGTTTATGCTGGTCCCTATTCCTGTTTAACTTTAACGTTGGTCGTTCTGAACCCTTAGGCTGTCTTCGGTGCATACTATTTTCAGTAAAGAAGGTCATAGGACCTGGGCTCTTGCCAGCGGTCCTTGGAACACTCAGCCAAAGACCCTTCTGTAACACCCACAGAATGATGTCCCCATTACCAGATGGGCAGCACAAATAATGCCTCTCCCTATTGCCCTCTTTCTTGAATCTCTCCTGGTACTATTATCTCCAGAGTAGCTTTTAGACTTGTCCTGAGTTGGGTCACACTAACCATGGCTTTCTATACTCACATTGCTCAGTTGTTGGCTATGAGCTGCCCTTGAAGATGTGACCTTAATCTGAGACTGAGATCTCTGAAGAGGCTACAGTCTGCTTTGTAAAACAGTTGGACTATTAATCCCTCACTACAGGGAACTCTGGATAGCATATCAGTGTCTCTGATTTTTAGCAAAAATAAGTGAAATCTGTCTTAGCTGTCCAAGTTCACAAATCTCTTTGTTTTCTTGAGTCCAGCAAGACAAAATTTTGTATCTGTCACTTCACAACATTTGGAAGGCTTCTAGTTTATTGTATGATTAGAAAGGGAGTCTTAAGATCTTCCTACAGGTCAAGAAAAATAAAGTCCAACTAAGCCACTGACTTGGCCTCTGGCCTTTTGGTATGGGGCACTTTAAAGTCCCTTAAAGATACCTGGATGTTTACTTTGCCAATTTCAACTGTCCTACAGAAAGTAAGGTCTCCTTGGCATATGAACCGTCCCTACTTATCCAGAAAGTAGCGCCCCCTGCTCTGCCCTGTTCTGCCTCTTATAATGTACACTTGAATAGGAAAGAAATGGACACAGGCAGCCAGTGTCTCAGTATTCATGGTACCACCATGGATAGGATTAGATGAGTGTGGAGTAGGTTCCCCACCATCTCAATGCTCCTATCTGATATAGGACCTCATTTATGTCCACTTGGTAACATTAACTACATGCAGGACTTCTGACATAGAAATGTAATCTGTCCTTTGGTCTTCCCAGGACATCCTGTTGGCCTTTCTTCAAGATTTTCCAGTATCTTTCAACAAAGGATGCATACTTAAGGTACCTGGACATTAAGAAGTCACTGTTAAGCTAGTTCAATCAATTTCAATGGAAAATGTTGAGAAGTAGGCTTTTGCCACATGAGCTAGTGAGACAATACCCCAATCCCCACCATGTTGCACTCTTATAGCATTTTGTGGGAGTGGCCATTCTTATACCTTATTTATGAATCAAAAACATTGCTCACCTGGATATTAGAAGCATGAGCTACTTCTCTCCTCCTGAAATGATATTGTTCATGAAAAACTCCTGGCCACAAGTAAGGACCTTAACTGTTTTCTGAAATGGCCTATTTTTCTCTTGACCCCACCTTAGTCTGTACTTCCATCCAAATGCAAAATTGATTTCATTTAAGTAACCAATATGTATTTTTCTTAAGCTACAAGATATTTAGTACTTTCAAATTATTTCAGCAGCATAATAGGAAGTCTAGAAGAGAACCCTTTAGGGACTAGAGCTCTTAGCAGAGTACAGAGACCTGCAAATCTTTTTGGTATCTCAAATGACTCTCCAACATCAAGATATCCCATTTGGCAGCCCACTCAGCTATAGCTGCTTGTCTTGAGAAATCATCTAACTTGATTTTTCACGTTACCTGACACCAAGCTTAGCTGTCATCAGTAGCAAGCCTAATTTGCCTTGAAACTCTAAAAACAGATCACTCAGTTAAATTGCTCAGGCTTTTGAAAGTATTCAGTTGACCTTCTTCAAAAACTCTAACCCTCGGTGTCAGGAAGTTGCAATGATGCAACATGTCTTGACCTAAAACATGTCCTGCTCCAAAACTGATACATTTAGTTAAATACATGACAACGTTGAAAACATGGGGGTAAAATAATGAAGTAATCCTAACATCTAACACCCAAGCCTCCATGTTCAGCATCTCCCCCAACATGGTTTTTACTGTTATAAAAATATAAGATGACCCAGGCCCAAAATTCATTTGTTTTATACAAATAACACAAGGTCTGAGTAATTACCTCCCCCAAATTAAAGTCCAGAAAATCCACCAATTTTGTGCTCAATATTCCTTACCAACAAAACTTCAACACACTCATTGCTTGTAAATTTCAGAAATATGGAGATGTTGATTCATATGAATAACTAATGCTATCTAAATGCATTGGGTACTGGTGATTAGGTCAGTCCCCCCTTGGCTAGGTGGGCATAGAGGATATATCATCATCTGTCATCAGGATTCTTGTCTTTGTCAGGTCATAGGAACCAAGGTTTGTTGAGGACAAGGCCTGGAGAGCCGCAGGTGGGGACTTTCCCTTTATGTCTTCCCACCCAGCCTAATGCCAGGGCCTTGGGACATGTTTCCAAGTTTTCACTCCCCTCAGGACAGTTGAGTTCCTCACGGCCACCCCAAAGCTGTGGGGAACTCAGGTAGGGAAGGTCAAGGGCCAAATGAGTACCGACAGCCCAAGTCCTCATCAGGACAGCAACCAGCCTAAGAGGTCCACGACTGGCATTCTATACTCTGAGTGGCACAGCATGTCTTGGGCCCCAAGTGTCCACCCAGACAGAGGCCAGTGGCAGCTTTTGGTCTTGCTCATGCTCTGAAGATGCCACTAGCAGCCCCTCTGACATATGAAGCCCTTGGGCTAGACTGTCCCAGGATCCCCTCAACTCTCAGGCAGGTTGTGCAGTGATCCATGTTTTGAAAAAGGTGAAACTGAGACCAGGTGAGGGGAAGGTCCAGCCTGGGGTAGGATTTGGCTTCTCAACATGGCCAGGCATGACTTTGTAGCCCAGATGGTGGCTCTGGCCTGACTGCCAACTTTTACTAAGCCCCCTTACTTACATCCCCAAGGACACCTGCCCATTGTCCCTGGAGGTGCCATTGTCCTCCAGCCACTGTTATCACCAGTAATGGTAGCACTTCAAGTGGAACCAGAGGTAGAAGATGCCATTGGCAAACTGGATGCTGAAGCTGTGCCAGTGAAAATACTCCCACTCATGATAGTCTGAGCAAGTCTCCAGGAGGTAGTTGGGAGTAGAGCACTTGTGGATGAGGTCAGGATAGAAGATGTTGAACTTGTAGCCTTGCATAATCTTTGCTGGGGGGTTTTCAAAATCATAGTGCATTTAGTTTTATTTGTTCCATTTGAAGCCCATGTGCACACGGTTGAAGCAGCATAGCTTGCACTACCAGTATTTGTCAGCCCACAGGTAGGCCTTGCCTGTGAATGGCATTGCCACGCTGAACTGCATCTCATCCTGGCCCATGCCCTCCTTGGCATGCCCAAAGATGTCCTCTGCACCCTCATGGGCATTGCCTGTGACGTGGAGCTGCTGGCATGACAGCTGCAGGCCCTGCAGATCCTCACTGGGCTCCAGCACATGTGTATCCAGAGGCAGTTCATGCATTGAGCAGCCACAGGCTATACTTGCCAGCGTCATAGTTGCCTAGGCTCTGCTAGATCAGGTCCTCTTCCATGAGCACTGCTTCACCCTCACCCTCAACCTTGCCCTCTGCTGCTGCCGTCCCATTTGCCTTGGGCTCTGCTGGCTGCCTTCCAAAGCCCCTCCAAGGTGGGAGCCACATCTTTGGGCCAGAGGCTGGGGCTTGAGGACTGCGGCTCCTGCTTCAGGATGGGGAACAGAGTTTGGCTCTCCATACCCCACTCCTGCTTAACCTTATACAGCTTCTGCCACAGCACATCCTGGTGGCACTGGTGGATCCTGGCCCCAGCCCTCTGGGCATGCAGCTGCAGCAGGCTTTCCCAGTAGCCCATGTCCAAGTCTTGACCTCGGTACTCTGGATGATGATCTGCAGCTGGCTGTACATCTTCCCCTTGAAGATCAATTGCACGTGTGAGCTGACTGAGGCAATGACCCCCTCATGATGCTCCAATGGCCCCTTGATGGAGGCCTCCAGCTTGCAGAGCTTGGAAATCTTGTCCTCAGTGATGACAGTCATGTCCTGCCAGAAATCTGCATTCTTGTCCTGCTCCAAATCCATGTACACCTGGATGTCCTCCAGCAGGTCCTCCATGTTGGCCACAGTGAGGCCACTGAGAAAAGTGTAGGGCTCATGCATCTCCAGGCCAGGTCTGCATCCTCAGAACTGATGTACTTGGCCAACAGGTCAATTGGCTTATCCCACCCATCCCAGATGCAAATCTTGGAGCACAGGTTGGCCTGCTGGAGGTAGAAGTTATTCTCTTGCTCTTCCCATGTCTTGAAGTGCTCTGCCTTCTTCTCTGGTTGCAACAACTCCCACTCCTGCTCCAGCTGATTGACCTCTTAGATTCTCTTGTTGCATTCCTTAAGCTCCTTCTCTTCCAGGTGGCTGCTCCCCTTCTTCTCCAGGGCCTTGTTCCAGATATAAGTGCCCAGTAGATTGATGTCCCCAAAGGAGTTGTCTGTGTTGATGTAGCCCATGTACTCCTCGCCCCAGCCCATCTTCTACCATTTCTTGCATTCCTTGGCCTCCCTCTTGGCCAATCATAGTGAATGTTTCTCCTGAGTGTCTGGAAGGCCTTTGTCAGCTGGTCCTATTGCTTCCAATCCTCACACAGCTGCAACCACCCCCTGCAAGCTCTGCTGCTGGCTCAGGGCGACTGCCACTTCTCAGGGGCTCTGGGAGCATGCTGGGGATAAGGAGTTGGACCCTAAAGAGCCTGGAGACCAAGAATGCGCACGCTGGTCGTGAGCCCACGAGCCCCAATGCTGTTCTTTGCCTGAGTCAGACCGAGAGAACTAGTCCCTCCAGCGCCATCGTGCTGGTGGGAAGCTCCAGCTGTGCCTGCCTGGCCGCTGCCACGGTTCATCCTCTGAATCTGACCTGCGCTCCGAGCTCCGCCGCCTCCGTCTATGCCGTCGCTCTTCCTCTCGGCGCCGGCGGTTTCGCCGCCAAGGCTCCCGCTCCGACTCCCGCTGCCGCTCTGTCGCCTTCGGCCCCTGAGAACCGCAGACTGCGAACTCGAGTTAGTGTCCAGACCTATCCCTTGGTATTATGGCTTCAGCACTGATACAAACATTGGGAGCCTGCGCCGAGGACCTTCCTCGACAGGTGCGCGCTCGAGCTGCCCCCAGTGTGCCTGAACGAGGAAAGAGGAACCCATCTCTCCGGCCCAACACTAGAGGACTCCGATGCCCTGGAGCCTTCCCTTCATCTGCAAATGTGGTCTGCGTGATGTATTCGATCGAACTGTTCACTCCTCGATGGGAGAATCTCCCTTCAGGCAATGCTAGAGGCATCCTCCAGCGGGTCCTCGCTCCTGAGGGGGCCTGAGAAATTGTGGGGCAAGGGCAAGTCAAAAATTGTGAGTAGGCGGGACTTAAGAGAGATCAGAAGGAGGCGGGTCTGGGCATGATGTAAGCTGGCAGAGGCGTGGCCGGGGGCCAAGCGCCAAACACTTAAAGCCACTTACACCAATTGGAAGAAATGGGAGATGCTTCCTTCTTAATGCACTTATCTCAGTGAATGTAGCTTTACTAATGGAGAAAATAAAACCTCTTATAGCAAACAAGTTATCTAAGACACCAATAACAATATACACCAGATCAAACTTGGATAATTTTATTTGTCTTGACATGCATCACAGTCTACAGATACAAAAGAGAAATCCTTACATCCTCTTTTTAACAGACTTTAAGAGATATGACTATGGCGTCAAAGGACACTGCTCAAATCAAGAACCCTCACCGGAAGGGATATGTGAGTAATCTTAAAACACTGACTTGGGTTAAGTAAAATTAAAGTGTTAATTCAGCTTTTAAACAATTTTTTTAGTGGGGGAAAATATTTCTTACTATCTTATCTGATATTTGATATTAATGAGTTCATAAGACCACCCTACTTCTAATCTGAACTACAGCATTTGGGGTTCATAAGATGACCCTCACTTCTGATATAACTACATGTTCAGATGTCCAAGACCACACTCAGGTTTGGTAGCTCGCTAGGACTCAGAACTCACTGAAAGCTGTTGCACTCGAGGTTACAGTTGATCACAATAAAAGGACACAGCTTGCAATCAACATGGAGCAGAGTCCAGAAAATTTCAAGGGTTTACAGTTCTCTCCAATGGAGTCAATTAGTAACTTCCCTGGCAATGTGACCAGGAAGTATTTTTCATCCAGGGGTCTATTTTATTTGGGACTTGGTCCCAGTTAGACAACCAACTAGGTCTGATATTACCCTCCAGCCTCTCCAGAAGTCAAACTTGATACCACATGACCTAAAAACCCCACACTAACTCACATTACATTACTATCTGGTATTCCACAAAGCCCCCAGTGTACAAAGACTCTTATCAAACATGGCATTCCAAGAGTTGAGATTATATCCCAGTAGCCTCAGGAGAATTACAGCCTTCCATTTGGGTAAGGTCACCTCCTCGCAGCTTAGTATCCTAAAATTAGAAATTTTGACTATTTGTCAAGTAGAGAGTTAGGACCTTAGGCTCTCCTTGGACACAAAGTGTTGGGTACATCGACTTAGTGCTTCTCCACTTTGATTTCTGCCTGGATAATTGCCCCACCTGGGAAGAAGGATGAAGCACCCCATCTCGGTGCTGCCCCACCTTAATCCCATCCTGAGCAACTTCCCAACCTGGAGAGAAGTGTTGCTGGCAGCCCAGGCACAATAGGATTTGGAAAGTCACCTACAGTAACCTGAGGCTAATTCTGATACACAGTTATATCTGAACCAGGAAGAAGGGCCCCAGACATTCCTTGTGACAAGGAGGCCTATTTATTTATGATGAATGTGTCTTGTTCTTGTTCTGTAAACCTTTCTCTTACTTAGACTTAGTTTCATGCTTGCCTTGCTTTTGGTGGGTCTGGTGATTCTTCAGCCAAGAGCACATCAAAAACCAAGAACAGTCAACTGTCTGAACCTGGACATGGAGAGCTGTGCTGAATCAGCTGTGAACTCTCTGAGTTAAACTTTAACTTGAGAATCTTTAAGTGTATTTAAAACCCATCCCACTTCTTCAAAAACTTGTATCTACATTAAAGCCAAAGCATAAAATGTTTTTCTTAAGACCATATAAAAGCTTATTTCTTATAGCAGTAATTAAAATCATCGGATAACTTAAAAAAAAATGGAGAGCTGGAGACTTCACTTCCCACTGAGTTTACTTGAAACATTTTAAGATAGTTATCTACCCAAAAACACAAGACTGTTTTCTTTAGAAAGCTACCTACTTCTACCTCTGAACTGCAAGAGCATGAAAGTTTTCTTTAAACATGTTTTGATAGGTTACCCCAAAACTAGATCAGCTGGGCCAAAATCTCTCTATCTTTGATAGATGCCATGCATCTATGAAAAGCAGAGACTTTCTTCCCTTCCAAGATTCAATGAATCAATCTCAGTGGGGCTCAAACTTCTAACAGGCTTCCTAAGTAGCTGTGTGCAGCCAAACCTGAGATCACCTTCTCCACAAGGAATCAAAACTAGACACATCTTCCTGGAGTGTTTCCATAGCCACCTGTTTTAATACAGGGGCTACATCTTTAAGTTTGACATTCTGTCTTTTGGTTTTCCTATAAACTGAAGTTGCAGCTTAAAAGTAAGACTGTTTAATCAAATCCTACTTTATCAACTCGATTGGGTTTTTTTTATTTTTGTTTTTGTTTTTTTTGCAGTTTTTGGCTGGGGCTGGGTTTGAACCCGCCATCTCCAGCATATGGGTCCGGCATCCTACTCCGTTGAGCCACAGGTGCCACTCTATCAAGTTGATTTTTTAATTTGAAAATCATTTTCTTGAATTAAGCTTTGAATTAGTGGATTTTCTGACAAATAGTTGAGTCACAGGAATCTCATTTCTCTTAAATGAGCATACCAGAAATTTCGAATGGAATATGAAAACTGAAATGTCATATTCAGGAAACAATACTGACTTTTATTTTACAATGGTTTTTAGGAGTATAATTAGGTAAACCTTTAAGTCTCACTGACATTAACTAGAATAGCAATAGATTTTGCTCTTTCAAAATATGGGAAGTGAAGAACCCTACTGTTTACTGGTATGTGAGCTGAAATCTGACTAATGTACAGACCATATGCAGGACTTTTCCGACAACTATTTCAAATAAAGGTAAAAACTGTTTAGGCTTTAAAGTTTGGTTTTTAGACTTTTTCGAAATGTCTCTTTGGTGGCTTCGACGGGTAAAACTAGTATATAAACTATAAAAGCTTACTGAATTTGAAAGGTTGAATCTTAAATTTAACGAAATTTTAGTCATGATTACGAACAATAGAGCTCATTGACAGGTTCACCATCTACCATAGTCTGTCATACCATATACACTGTATGAGACTGGAACACCTGTGAATACATCGCATGCTCCTTAGGAACACAGGTAATAACATGGTGTTAATTCCTCCTGGGCAGGCATTTTGTGTATACTTTCACAGTCTTTAGGTAACTTTGAAGCAACTAGCCATTCATATTTTGGGGGGAAATCTTCCACCTCAGGTTGCATTTTTAACTTACTGTCCATAGTGTCTTCCTAGGCCTAGACTATGGAGCTAAACTGAGTCAAAAACTTCAAAAAGCAGGAAACTAACTCAAACCACTAAAGCTGATATTGTCCCATTAGCTTCAATGAAGTACAGACCTACATTTCCCTCTAAGTCTCTGAATACAGAAACTGGGAACTGGAAATCAAAGGGCAATTAGGTACAAATCTATTCTCACAGAATGCTCATATAATACTCACAGTTTTTGGCAGGGGATGCTTGTTTAATGACACTACCTTGTTTTACACAATTAAACAGGTAAAATTACACTAGCCCTAAGTTTTTTGCAATCTAATGAAATGGGTAGAAGATTGGGTCAGATTACTTCCTAGCGTCAGTTGAGGTCAACTGTCACTAAGGAAATAACCTTTGTTCCAAGCTAGAGTGGAATAAAAAACCTTTATTGATGTGTCTTTAAGTTTCTTTACTTCAGAGCCTAAAACTTATACTAAGAACAAAATTTTCTTTTGCACATAAGTCCTTAATCAAGAGTCATTGAGTTGTAAAGACAGTAAGATGGGGGCAAACCGTCTTATGTGTGGCTGCTTTCAAATTAGACTTATTGAACAGTAAGTCATGTTACTAAGTTAGTGGAATATCCATCAAGGAACTAATTATTTCTCTCTGTCTGACACTACTGGTATGAAACTGTACCTATACTGAGGAGCCAGTGATGCAGGTATTGGACTTGTACTACTGGGGTGATAAATTAGTACAGCAAGCAACAGACCTCTCAATATCTGAGGACTTGTTTGTGTAATGATTCTGTATGATACAATAATACTCAAATATACTGCTCAGGCATATGAGTCTACCTGTGAAACTCTAAATCCTTAAACTATTTAGTAGTACTCAAAGGACAGAGGTTGGAGTTGGAGTAGGAAGCTGTTTATCTTGTTAGGGAATAAACATAATCTCTCCACACCTACGGGTCTGTAGTTGGGACACACCCATAACAAATTAATGAAACAAGTGAAAAACAAACTTAGGTGTACAGCACACATCCTGTGAGACAAACTTCAATGAAAAGTAACTCAAGGCTTAGAATTCTGGTTTAGGTAGCACCTTGAGCAAAGAAGATAAACTTATAGAGAAACTAAAGGGCAAAAGAAGTGACTTTAGGTTCTGAAGGCAAGGGATTGTGATAAGGTAAATGTCTGGGAAGAAAGCAAAAGAGTAAGGTTTGTCTATTTTTCTGTTGCTGTTTCTTGGGTTAAGCATTGTCTTGAGTAAAGGAGAACTGACCCTGACTTCAGAAAGAAGGGAAGATAGAACTCTCATGTTTGCTACTTAAATTGCCTTTAGCTCAAAGCATTCATGTCAAGAGTTGTATTTTGGGTGGCGCCTGTGGCTCAAAGGAGTAAGGCGCCAGCCCCATATGCAGGAGGTGGCGGGTTCAAACCCAGCCCCGGCCAAAAAAAAAAAAAAAAAAGACTTGTATTTTCAGGTGACATAATTATTGTTTCCTTCAGTCTCTCAGCACATGTAAATAAGTTCACCTTGTCACCAAGACTGGGAAATGCTATCTTAATACTAACCCCGAAGCCTTAGTCTTGGGCTGAGAACTTCCTTCAAATAGTATCAAAATAGGCATCCGCCGAGACGGTAGGTTTAGAGAAGACATCAGGCTAAGGCAGCCTTAGGGAACAGAACAGGACCTCCACATAGGAAGTCCTAAAAACTCAGATTGATATGCCACAACTAATAAAACTCAGGTGAGTGGTTGAAGTTCTTAAGTTAGACATTTCTTGGTCTACTTACTCTAGGAATCCAAAGCTATCCAGAAGTACTGTCTCTGCAAAGGAGAAGCAGTTGGTTCTCTCATACCCACTTTTTCAACTTGTTCTGAGCCCAAGAGTGGGTAAGATGAGGGAGAAACAACTTAGAATGAAAACTTTATTTTTCTTTTTTTCCAGTTGTTGCAGTTTGGCTGGGGCCAGGTTCGAACCTGCCACCCTCGGCATATGGGGCCTTTGCCTTGCTCACTGAGCCACAGGTGCCACCCAAATCTTTATTTTAAAAAGGTGTGGGATTGTTTTTTGTTTTTGTTTTTGCTGTTTTTTGGCTGGGGCTGGGTTTGAACCTGCCACCTCCAGTACATGGGGCTGACACTCTACTCCTTTGAGCCACAGGAGTCGCCCATTAAAAAGGTATATTGACTCTATTATAACCAGACCTGACATAAAAACAAGAGAAAAGTGAGGAAGCTGGGCTATCAATCTGCTGGCCTGGGGTGTTCCCCAGCATGTGTAGGTGTGTCTCCCACCCTTAAGGCACTGTTCATTGAGAGTAGTGCCAGCGGACTTGAAGGGACCTGTTCTGCATTTATACTTCGTCTTGAATTCAGATTGCAATAGGAGTTTAATCATTATGAGTCACAGCTCTAAAGATTTTTTTTTTCTTTTGAGACAGAGCTTCAATGTTTTTTTGTTGTTGTTGTTACAGAGTTACTATGTCACCTTCGGTAGATTGCAATGGCATCACAGCTTACAGCAACCTCAAACTATTGGGCTCAAGCGAGTCTCTTGCCTCAGCCCCTCAAGTAGCTATGACTACAGGCATCTGCTACAGCGCCTGCCTATTTTTTTGTTTGTTTGTTTTTGTTTAGCAGGCCCAGGTAGGGTTCAAACAAACCAGTCCAGATGCACATGCCGAGGCCCTCATCATTGAGCTATTGGTGCCCAGCCAAGATCTTGAATTTTCTTAATATTCCTAAGGATATCCAAATTTTCAACCATCTAGCCAGTCTAGTAAAAGAAAACCAGACTCACTGAGGAGTGCTCAAGTGCCTCCTGTTTTGGCTGTTAAATACAATTCTGTTTTGGAATACCACATCTGCAAGGCTACTTAGAGACCATTGCTGGCCCTCAGTAATATTAACAGTGGCCTCAATAATATTAATCTCACCAAGATTTTTGCATGGTGAGACATTAAGAACCAACCTTCCTAAGAAAGGGATGCTAGCAAACCAAAAGAGGCCTCTGAAACTAGAAGGTCCTCTCCTGGCGTGCTATAATATGGGATTATCTGTAGCATGGCTGCAAAGTAATGGTTTTATGATTCTTCAGGCTATGACTATTATGATCAGCCCCCGAGTTTAAAAAACAAGGTGGTATTAAATATTGTGCAGAAACTAGCATAGCCTAGGTGTCTGGCCCACAATTGTTTTTGCCCAGATATGTCCTGTGAGGTTATAACTAGTTTGTGTTCCACATTGAATTTATACCTGTGATAAGGTCTAATCTGTATAAGATCATCTATGCTAAATGGTAAAGCAATGAAAGGGAGCTCTTTACTTGTTTGATCACCTTTAGGATATTTCCAAGAAAGGTATGATTGGCTAAACTGGCCACACGTTCAATAGTGGGAGCCGAAGAGTTGCTGTAAGCCTAAGGTTAGAGGGAAAAATGTATAAGAAAAGTATCATGACCTATCTGAGTGTGTTCTGAATAGAAGGTTGAGTTCTTCCAAAGGTTCAGAGGAGTAGGTGGGGTCTTGATCATGGTTCTTAGCAGTGAATGGTGAGGTCCACAGCTTCATTCAGTGGTGAATCCAGCTGGAGATGCCAGGCATCTCAACTGATAGCTGTGGGAGAGGATGTTAGTTAGAAAAGGTCCCTCTCAGATTGGCCATAACTGAAATTCTGGATTGTCCTTAAGGGTTCATCTAAGAACCTGGGTACCTGCAGGAAAGAGGTTGGGTTGCTATTTGGCTTGGTCTAGAAACTCAAAATCAGAAATGGCTTGTTGGAATTTAGAGAGAACACTGATAGAGAGCTAGGGATTCAGGATCTATTACAGAATCTCCCATACAAAATTTCAAAGGGGCAGAACCTGAAATCTATTTGGGTGTAGTTCTTGTCCTCAACAATGCAACAGGTAAAACTCAGAGTCAGGGGTGAGAAGTTTCCTGAGTCAGTTTCTAAGTTTGTTTTAAATGTTGATTTGCCCACTTCACTTTTCCTAGAGGTCTGTAAGGGCAATGGAAATGGCAAGTAATGTCCAAAGCCTTGGAGATGCCTTTGTATAAGGGTAAAAGGGAATGATGGTTCATTATCAGTGAAGGGATTTAGATAAGCCTAAGTGAGGATATTCTCATTTAGCAATGCCTTGACTTCTGAGGTTTTCTCTGTTCTAGTTGAAAAGGCTTCTATCCACCCATAAATGTGTCTATAAACAATTATAGCAAATATGTATAACCCCTATATGGAGGCATTTGAGTAAAATCAAGTTGCCAGTCCTCCCCTATGTGCATTGGTTCTCTGTGCCTGGATGGGCTGAACCACAGGAGGCTTAACTCTTCCCAACCCAGGAAGTGTTAGTCATTCACAGGGACTAAGATTGAGCTATTTGATCTAGTCTTATGGAACTGACATCCCAGTCATATTTTTTTGATCATTTGTAATAGGGGAGTTACATAAAGGGAGTCGTGTAAGCCTTAGAAACCTTCCACTGCAAATCTTGAAGTAAAAGATCATTCTTTTATGCTGTAATTGTACGCTGTAGTTGTAATTTCTGTCTGCCACTATTTCTATGTTTGCCTATGTAGGAATGGTAGTTGTAAGGAAAGGAAAAAGATGGAACTTTAGTACGATACACACGTCTCCACACAGCATTCTTAGCTGCCTGATTAGCTAAGAAATTGCCCTTAGAAACAGGATCTAATTGTCTTTGAGCCTTCCAATGGATCACTATTTTCTCTGGCTCAAAAACAACCTCAATTAGCTGCTGCATTTGAGGGTTGTATTTGATAGGGCTACTTTAACAAAGAGAACCTCATTCTTTCCAAATGACTGCATGAGCATATAAAAGCAAAAGGGAATATTGAATCAGTATAAATCCTGGCCATCCTTCCCTGAGCTAGTTGTAAGGCTCTAGTTAATGCTAAGTTCTACCAATTGAGCTGACGTGCCAGGAGGCAGTGATTTAGCCTCATTTTGTGGAGGGGCACAACAGCATATCCAACTCTTCTGGTCCCATCTTGGACAAAGCTGCTACATCCGTAAACCAGAGTTTTCTAGTGGACCATCTAAAAGTTCTGGTCATGGGGAGGAACATAGCTAGGATTATGAGTGAGATACAGTTGTATAGAAACATTTGAGGCTCTAACCTACCATTCTGGATAAGCCCAAAGGTAGCCATCCAATACTTATTGAGTGGCAGGAAACTGAAACAGATTGGAAATATGCATGGTGTGTACATTTATAGGAGGAGCTCTTCTAGTAATTTTATAGTTTCAGGTCTTCGATCCATCTTGATTTTATTTTTCTATATTGTGAGAGATAGGGGACCAATATCATTTTTCTACATAAGGCAATCCAATTTCCCAGAACCATTTATTGGCAAAGGTATCCTTTCCCCAGTGTACATTTTTGTTTTTATTGATGGGGATTCATTGAGGGTACAAGAAACCAGGTGACACTGATTGCATTTGTTAAGTAAAGTCCCTCTTACAATCGTGTTTTGCCCCCAAAAGTTGTGGCACACACCAAGCCCCACCCCCCTCACTCCTTCCCTTTCTCTGCTCTTCCTTTCCTCACCCCTACCTCATTCTTTCTCTCTCTGCTCTCCCTTTCCCCAACCCCCACCATGTCATTAATTGTCATTAATTGTCCTCACATCAAAATTGAGTACATGGGATTCATGCTTCTCCATTCTTGTGATGCTTTACTAAGAATAATGTATTCCACTTCCATCCAGGTTAATACAAAGGCTGTAAAGTCTTCATTTTTTAATGGCTGAATAGTATTCCATAGCGTACATATGCCATAGCTGTTAATCCATTCCTGGGTTGGTGGGCATTTAGGCTGTTAACACATTTTGGCGATTGTAAATTGAGCTGGAATGAACAGTTTAGCGCAAGCGTCCTTATGATAAATGGATTTTTCTCCTTCTGGATAGATGCCCAGTAATGGGACTGCAGGATCAAATGGGAGGTCTAGCTTGAGTTCTTTGGGAGTTCTCCATGCTTCCTTTCGAAAAGGTTTTATTAGTTTGCAGTCCCACCAGCAGTGTAAAAGTGTTCCCTTCTCTACACATCCACACCAGCATCTGCAGTTTTGAGATTTTGTAATGTAGGCCATTCTCACTGGGGTTAGATAGTACCTCAGGGTGGTTTTGATTTGCATTTCTCTAATAATCAGGGATGATGAGCATTTTTCATATGTTTGTTAGCCATTTGTCTGTCTTCTTTAGAGAATGTTCTATTCATGTCTCTTGCCCATTGATATATGGGATTGTTGGCTTTTTTCATGTGTATTAATTTGAGTTCTCTATAGATCCTAGTTAACAAGCTTTTGCCTGAGTCAAAATGTGCAAATATCCTTTCCCATTGGGTAAGTTGTCAATTGGCTTTGGTTGTTGTCTCCTTACCTGTATAGAAGCTTTTGAGTTTAATCAAGTCCCATTTGTTTATTTTTTTTTGTTGTTGCAATTGCCATGGCAATCTTCTTCATGAAGTCTTTCCTAGGCCAATATCTTCCAGTGTTTTTCTTATGCTTTCTTTCAGGATTTTATTGTTTCATGCCTTAAATTTAAGTCCTTTATCCATCTTGAATCAATTTTTGTGAGTGGAGAAAGATGAAGGTCCAGTTTCAGTCTTTCACATGTGGATATCCAGTTCTCCTAGCATCACTTATTGAATAGGGAGTCTTTCCCCCAAGGTATGTTCTTGATTGTTTTATCAAAGATTAGGTGGTTATAAGACATTAGTTTCATTTCCTGGTTTTCTATTTGACTCCAAATGTCTATGTCTCTATTTTTGTGCCAGTACCATGCTGTCTTGACCACTATGGCTTTGTAGTACAGCCTAAAATCTGGTATGGTGATACCCCCGCTTTGTTTTTATTACTAAGAACTGCCTTAGCTATACAGGGTTTATTCTGGTTCCATATAAAATGCAGAATCATTTTTTCCAAATTTTGAAAGTATGATGTTGGTATCTTAATAGCGATGGCATTAAATAGGTAGATTGCTTTGGGAAGTATAAACATTTTAACAATGTTGATTCTTCCCAGCCATGAGCATGGTATGTTCTTCCATTTGTTAATATCCTCTGCTATTTCCTTTCTTAGGATTTCATTTTTCTTTAATTCCAATTTGATTGATTGATTGATTTAGAGACAGAGTCTCACTTTGTCACCCTCAATACAGTGCTGTGGCATCACAGCTCACAGTAACCTCCAGCTCTTGGGCTTAGACGATGCTCTTGCCTCAGCCTCCCAAGTAGCTGGGACTACAGGCACGTGCCACAATGCCTGGCTATTTTTTTTTTTTTGAGACAGAGTCTGAAGCTGTCACCCTGGATAGAGTGCCATGGCATCACAGCCCACAGCAACCTTCAATTCCTGGGCTTAAGTGAGTCTCCTGCCTCCACCTCCCAAGTAGCTGGGACAACAGGCATCCGTCATAACGCCCGGTCATTTTTTGGTTGCCCGGCTATTTTTGTTGTTGTTGCACTTTGGCTGGGCAACAACAAGGGTTCGAACCTGCCACCTTGGTATATGGGGCTGGCACCCTACTCCCTGAACCACAGGCGCCACCCTCATAATCTTCTTTATAGAGGTCCTTCACCTCCTTTGTTAGGTATAGTCATAGGTATTTCATTTTCTTTGAAGCTATGGTGAAGGGAGTTGTGTTCTTTATTAGCCTCTCATCTTGACTGTTGTTGGCATATACAAAGGCTACTGACTTGTGGACATTGATTTTATATCCTCAGACATTACTGTATTTTCTGATGACTTCCAGGAGTCTTATGGTCTAGTCTTTGGGGTTCCCTAAGTATAATATCATATCATCAGCAAAGAGGGAGAGTTTGTCCTCCTCTGCTCCCATTTGGATGCCCTTTATTTCCTTGTCTTGCCTAATTGTATTGGCTAGTACTTCCAGCACTACATTGAATAGTAATGGTGACAGAGCACAACTTTGGTTCCAATTCTAAGAGGAAAAGCTCTCAGATTTACTTCATTCAGTAAAATATTAGCTGTGGGTTTGTCATAGATAGCTTTGATCAGTTTCAGAAATGTGCCACGTATGCCTATACTCTTCAGTGTCTAATTAGAAAAGGATGCTAGATTTTATGGAATGCTTTTTCTGCATCTATTGAGAGGATCATATGATCTTTGTTTTTGCTTCTGTTAATACGGTGGATAACATTTATGGATTTGCATATGTTAAACCAGCCTTGCATCCCTGGAATGAAACCCACTTGTTCATGATGTATATGACTTCTTTAATGATGAACTGTAATCTATTGGCTAGGATTTTGTTAAGAATTTTTGCATCTATATGCATTAGTGAAATTAGTCTGAAATTCTCCTTTTTAGTTGGGTCTTTTCCTAGATTTGGTATCAGGGTGATGTTTGTTTAGTAGAATTTGTTGGGGGAAGATTCCTTCTTCCTCAATTTTTTTGGAATAATTTCTGCAATATGGGAATAAGCTCTTCCTTTAAGCTTTAATAGAATTCTGGTTTGAAACCATCCGGACCAGGGCATTTTTTGGTTGGAAGATTTTGATTGTTTCTGTAATCTCAGTGCTTGAAATTGATCTGCTCAGGAGCTCTTTTTCTTCCTGGCTAACTCTAGGGAGAGGGTGTGATTCCAAATATTGATCCATTTCCTTCACATTGTCAAATTTCCGGGCATAGAGTTTCTGGTAGTATTCAGAGATGATCTCTTGTATCTCTATTTCATCAGTTGTCATTTCCCCTTTGTCACTTCTGATTGAGGTTACTAGAGATTTTACTTTTTTTATTTCTAGTTAGTCTGCCCAAAGATTTATCTATTTCATTTATTTTTTTAAAAAACCAACTCCTTTTTTAACTGATTTCCTGAATGATTCTTTTGTTTTCAATTTCATTGGTCTCTGATTTAATTTTGGATATTTCTTTTCTTCTGCTAGGTTTTGGTTTAGATTGTTCTTTTTCCACTTCTATAAGATGGCTTGTGACTTTCTTGATTCACTCTCTTTCTGTTTTTCGAATATAGGCATCTAAAGTGATAAATTTTCCTCTCAGAACTGCTTTTGTAGGATCTCACAGGTTTTGGTAGCTTGTGTCTTCATCATTGTTATGCTCAAGGAAGTTAATGATTTCCTGTTTTATTTCTTCCTGCACCCAACTGTCATTCAACAGAAGGTTGTTTAATTTCCACGCCTTTGTGTGGGGTTGAACGTTTTTGTTGGAGTTGAGTTCCACCTTTAGTGCCTTGTGATCTGAGAAAATACAAGGTAAAATTTCAATTCTGTTGATTGTGTTGAGGTTTGTTTTGTGTCCTAGGATATGATCAATTTTGGAGAATGTTCCATGGGCTTATGAGAAGAATGTATATTCTTTATCTGTGGAATGGAGTATTCTATATGTGTCTATCAAGCACAGTTGTTCTAGAATCTCATTTAAGTCTCTTATATCCTTGTTTAATTTCTGTTTAGAGGATCTGTCTATCTCTGTAAGAGGAGTGTTAAAATCCCCTGTTATTATGGTATTATAGGATATCATACTGCTCAGACTGAGTAAGGTCTGTTTCAAGAATCTAGGAGCATTTAAGTTGGGTGCATAAATATTTAGAATTGAAATGTCTTCTTGTTGTATTTTTCCCTTGACCAATAACAAGTGTCCATCTTTGTCTTTTTTGACACTAGTTGCTTTAAATCCACATGTTTCTGAAAATAAGATTGCAACTTCTCTTTTCTTCTGAATTCCATTTGCCTGAAAAATTGTCTTCCAACCCTTAATTTGACTTTTGAAACTAGGTCCAGAGAGTATATGGACGGCTCGTGTTTTTTAATCCAGTCAGCCAATCTATGCCTCTTCAGTGGGGAATTCAAGCCATTAACATTTATTGAGATAATTGATAAGTGTAGTAGTGTTCTATTCATCTTATTTGGTGAGAGTGCATTACTTAGTTTTATCTTTTGCATCAGCGTGGAAGTTAGGTTCTGTCCTTTAATTTCTCAGTTCTCACTTTGCTGTTGATCCATTTTGATGGTCAGTGTGTAGAACAGGTTGAAGTATTTCCTGTAGAGCTGGTCTTGTTGTGGCGAATTTCCTCAGTGTTTGTATATCAGTCAATTATTTGATTTCTCCATCAATTTTGAAGCTTAGCTTTGCAGGATATAGAATTATGGGCTGGAGATTTAAGTAGATTAAAGGTAGATGATCATTGTCTTCTTGCTTGGAAAGTTTCATTAGAGAAGTCTGCCATCACCCTGATGAATTTGCCCCTGTAGATCAACTGGCTCTTACTCTTGGCAGCTTGAAGAATCTTTTCTTTTGTCTTGACTTTGGACAGGTTCATCACAATGTGTCTTGAGGAAGCTTGGTTAGAGTTGAGGCAACCTGGGATCTGATATCCCTCTGAAAGGAGTGTGTCAGAATCTTTGGTGATATTTGGGAAATTTTCATTTATAGTATTTTCTAGTATGGCTTCCATTTCCTTGGGGCATTCTTCTACCCTTCTGGAATACCTATAACTTGTATGTTTGAATGCTTCATAAAGTCCCATAATTCTGTCAGTGAACGTTCTGCTTTTCTCTCTTCTTTTCTGCCTCTTTAACTATCTGAGTTATCTCAAGAGCTTTGTCCTCTACCTCTGAAATTCTTCCTCTGCATGGTCTAATCTGTTGTTGATACTTTCTATTGCATCTTTAAGTTCCCTAATTGACTGCTTCAGTTTCTTCAGCTCTGCCCTATCCTTTCTATATTCTTCATATCATTCATCTCTTACTTGATTCTGTTTTTGGATTTCCTTTTGGTTATTTTCCAAACTTTCTCAGCAGTTTCCTTCATTGTTTCCATCATTTCCTTCATAATTTTCATCATCTGTGTTCTAAATTCCCTTACTGTCATTTCTAACATTTCCTTAAACGTGAAATCCTCTGCAATACCTAACTCATAGTCCCTTGGGAGAGTTCCTCTGGGCTGATTTTTCGTGATGCCAGGAGTTTTCTGCTGATTCTTCCTCATGACTAATTTCTTTTATCTGTTCCATGCCCTAATTTTCCTTTCACTTCCTCCTGCTCTTTAAGTTGTCGTGCCTATGGACTAGGGTTTCGATGAGTCCTTTTTGTACAGGACCAGAAGGATGAGAAGACTAAAGAGCAAGAAGGGAAAAAAGAAAAGAAAAGAAAAAGGAAAAAGGAGATGGGGTGATGTAGGGTTAAAAGACCACCCTACCGAGGCAAGCCTTTAATGGGTTAAAATGGCTTTTGCTAATACAGAAGCAAGAAAGCTGGACTCCCCCTGAAGCATACACAGAGGCTGTTTGTGCAGAGGTAAAAGTCTATAAAAACAGTAAAATATGCTTCCATTAAGCCCAGGTGCTTAGGGGCCGACAACCCCACCCCTGGTGATACAGATCAGAGGATGACATATGTCTGTACATAATGTCTTAGGGCCTAAAGATTTATACTCTGTAGAAAAACAAAGTCATAAATCCATTTTGGGTTAACTAAGTGTGAGCTTGAGGGGTTTCATTCACCAGACTCCCCTGCAGCTCTTTATAATCCTTATTTAGAGCCTTTGTTCAAAAGATGACGCATGTCCAAGAAGAATGTAAAAACAGAAAGTATTGTGTTGATTTGTAGAGTGAATACTTTTCCACAAGTTAATTATAGTTAGAAGAAGTTAGGTAATGGTAAAAGGCCATAAATTATAGATTAAGTGTGTACGTGACCACCAGTGTATATAAGGTGGCCCAGAATAAAGACAATTTGCTACACGCATTTGTAAGTTGAATTTCTTTCCAACTTACTTTCTTGCATTTCCCCTAATAATTACAGGTACAAGTTCTGCACCTGGGGCAAAGCTACTGTCCCTCACATCACTGTTCACACAACAGGGTGAGTAGAAGCAATTAGTGACAAAAAGAAGAGAGGCACAGAAATAGGGGGACAGGAGCAATATAGGTGTACAGGAGGGTATTTTGACCCAACCTTAAGAACCTCCAACCTCTGGGGGTGCCAGATTGGTTGGTTCCCTTGAGGTCAGCAGCTCTTTGCCAGCCTGTTTGGACACAGTATCCCTCTCCCACCAAAATCAAATCAAAACAAGCAAACTGAAAACTTTACGGGATAAAATTGGGGGGATACCAAGCAGTAGGGGTAGAAACACTAGCAAAAATGAAGGTCTAAGTGTTGAAAAAAGCAACAATGTAAAATTATATTTAAACTATAAAAATGAAGAAAGAAAAAAGAAAAGAAAAATCTATAGGGAAAATGTTGAAATTAAAAACAAAACAACACAAAACAAAACAAAGCAGTATATATATCTTGCTGAGTATTTTCTGGGCAATATATGATCTTCTGGGGTGTGATATGTTAATCACAATGCTAATATGGCTGTACAAGGTGGAGACTGGAGGCCTCTAATGATTTCTCAAATCCCACAGGGTGGGGATCCTAAATCTCTCCTCAGCATGCTTAAAAGGCACTATAAATTGCTAACCTGAGCTAAGCAGTAGCTTTCCCAGGAAAGCACTTGTCACTGGGATCACTCCTTAAGGGGCTATCCACTTACCCAGTGTGTCAAAACTGGTCTCACTCTATACCCCTGAGGGCTAAGGCTGCAAGGCATCTCAGTCCTCACTTTAGGCTGCTTAGTCACTAGATTACTCTTCAGAGTAAAAGGTTTTTCCCACCGTCCACGTCAAACTCCTTTTTACACCACATAATTGGTAATTTCTCACTTATACGTTCCTTTTAATATTGCCTTCCTGTCCAATTCCCCTTCTAAGATATGACATACTTTCTAAATTAGGTACCACCCTCACTTTTAATTTTAAATTAATACATGCTGATCCATCTCCTTCTACCTCACTCTGCCTCTTCCTTTCCCAAGCCATGAAACACTCATTACCCTGACTTATTCCACCAGAACAAGTAAATCCTAAAGTTTACTAAAACCCCCCTCAACTGCCTTCTACTCTCCATTCCTTGTTAAACTACACCCTGATTGCCAAAAACCTATTTGCCTTCACATAGACTAACCCTACCTCTCAAACTTCTTTCCAACTTACTTAAACTGTATTCCCCCAAGAGTTTTGTGACAGCCTCCACTTATTTAGCCACGCATTATTACAAGACCTCCAATCTTGTGATCCCTCTCCTTCAACCTTACTTCAATATATCAATGACTTCCTACTCTATAATCCCACCTTACATAATTCTAAATCAAACACCTATTCCCTCCTGAACTTCCTTACAGATAAAAATATTAAGTCTCTCCCTCAAAATTCAATTATTCCAACAAAAAGTCACCTTAATGGCCTTTTATCTCCAGACTTCAAAGCTATTACCACAGCCGAAAAAAGCCTTCTTCATAACTTTCCTCTACCCACTGCAAAACAAGAACACCTCTCTTTTTAAAATTAACTAAATACCTCAAAGCATAAATTCCCAACTTTTCTCTCCTAACTACTCCTTACTCAAAGTGACCCTCATGAACATCTCCTAGCCTCCATTTCCACTTCTTTTAAATCTCTACAACATTCTTTATTAGAAGCTCCAGCCCTTTACCTTCCCAATCTTTCTCGCCACTTCCTCCTATATGTCACAGAAAACCGTAAATTTGCTCTCAGTGTACTTAAACATCAGCTAAGCCCCACCTTTACTCCAGTTACCTATCTCTCAAAACAGTTAAATCACACTATTCAAAGTTAAGCCCCTTGTCTCAAAACATTAACAGCTGCAGTTACTCTAATACAAGAATAAAAAAAAACTCACTTTCAGTTCCCCTACTACTATCCTGTCCCCTCATTCTCTTTCTGATCTTTTAACCTACAAAAATCTTGAAACTCTCCAACCTCTCTCCAACTCTCAAAGTTGTCTCAACAGGTAACTACTCAGTTAATGCTCCAAAACTGCAACAAGAAACTGTTCTTCATGAATGGACTACATTCTACTCCAGGCCATAAGACTATCCTGAACACCACTTCTGAACAGCCACCACTTACATCCTCCCAAGGAAAATCTTAATCACCCTCTAGTTGGCCAATTAAAAACTATGTGCCCCTCCCAGCAGGAAGAAGCTACAGAAGAGAGAACTCGGAGTCCCCTATCCCAAGGCCAACCCTCTATTTTTAAAATATCAAAAAGGGAGGAATGTTAGATAATTGCAAAACTTCATCTCCCTATCCCAATTACCCACTGAAAAGCTCAAACTTATGGCCCACCCCCTATGGCTTTTCGGGCCAGAGCTGTAACACCTTATTGGCTGTTCTACCATCCCGTCACCTCCCCTAACCGAACCTACATAAGGTGCCCTTGTCTTTTGTTCTCTCTCCTCTCTTCTCTTCTCTCCCCCCTCTCCGTGTGTCTAGTGTCTCTTTCTCTCCCTTTCTCTCTACCTTCTCTCCTCTCCTCTCTTCCCCCATCTCTCTCTTTCTCTCTCTCCCCCTTTTCCCTCCTCCTTAATGCTGCTCTGCAGCATCCCCCACCAATAAAGACCTTTTCGTACAAAAAACAAACAACAAAAAAAAGATTATTCGCTCCTGCCTGATGCTTGTTCTGCAACCCTGAGTTTGGAGCTTGCTGGGGGCAGTTCTCCCACAATGGCTCCACATGGCCCACAACTGAACACTATTAGCTCCTTCCAGCTTGGGGCTCAGTCTGGGGCCCTGGACAATGCTTAAAGTCCTCCACACTCTTGCCCAAGTTTTCACAAGGTGTCATTCAACTGAGTGCCAAGTCCAAAGGTGGTGGGGGGGAAGCAGCTCACAGGTAAGGCCTTGCAATCTCATTGCTACTGTACTTACAGCTGCTGAAGGGATTAGACTAAAAGAACAAACACAACCACTTGCCAGTTCTCCACTGCTTTTGTCCTCCTCATGGGGTCCAGAAGACTCTCACTGACTCCTTGTGTCCCCAAAAGGATGTTTCTGGACAGAGTCCACCAGCCAGAGATGCCTGGAGTCTTCTCTCCTCAGTCTCACTATGCTCAGTTGCAAGGAAGCTGTTACTGGGCCATGTTGCTCCTCTCTTGTATTATATCTGAGTTACCCTGGAGTGAACATGAGACTTTAACCATAAAATTCCTGTGCCTTTTTTCTCCTTTTACATTTTTCCTCAGACTTATCTTATAAATTTTAAGGGTCTCTGCACAGAGTAGAACCTTTCCTTTTATTATAGGTCTGTTCATTCATTCAAGGTTTTTTCCAGAGCATCTCTGTGTGCCAACCCTCCGGTTTTTTGCTGGGCAAGTAGGATAGTACACGGTTCCTGCTTTCAGGGGGCTTTCCATTCACTGGGTGGGATGCTGCTTTGTTTTCTTAGTACCAAAAAAATCTATTGGTGAAATTTTTTGCCCTTTTAGGCTTTGAGATAAATGCTTTCCCGCTGTTACTAGGATTCACATGGACGTTCAGGCCTGGAGGTTAGCCAGCAGCCTGAGAATTTTCCAATCACTCAGTTTGTTAGGAAAAGATTCATGGTAGCAGTAGCTCTCCTGAGCTAATGGATAAACTCTGTAACTGTCAAACAAGTACTCAAATGGTCCTAATCAGCTGCTACAATTGTACTCATAATCAGAGAGAATAGCACTGTCGGGAGTCTCATCATATTTTTGCAAAGAAGAATTTATTTTAAGGTCACTATGGCATAGCTAAAATCTTGGTCCTCTTTTTAAACATTCAGGTGCAACTTTGGTCCCTGAAACTTTTTCAGTGAATCTAATGTGTGTGTGTGTCTGTGAGAGAGAGAGAGAGAGAGATTGTCTGTATAATGAACATATGTATATATACATATTTAACTTATAAAGTTACTAAGATAGCAAGTTGAAAGACCAGCTATTTAGGATATTTGAAGTAGGAAGAGATAACTAATAGAAAGATGGCAAAAAAGCAGCATCAGACTATTCTAAGAGTAATTGAATATTTGCCTCAGGGCCTGTGCAGACACTAACCATGTGTCCCAAGAGAGGTAGTAGCTTCCCTCTGGAATTTCTGCCAGTAACTTAGTAACCTGGGGAAATTTCTAATTCCTTATGCTTTTGTTCTCTTTAATTTTCAGGCCACTTTTGTTTATCCTCTTATTTCATGATTTTGGTACTCTTGAACCTAAACTAAATATTTTGGTGGTGAAGAAACAGGCTTGGAGGGATTGGTTACTAAATTGTGAAACTATAACTAGAGGTCAGGTACCTTAACCCTAAACAAAAGTGAATTAAAAGGGGGAAAAAGCTGTACAAAATGTTATATTTACAAACTTGCCTTTTACTGATTAATTTCAACTTGGTGAACTATGTAATAAATTTCCATTTCCCTATCTATAAAATAGAGACAGTAAAATCTTCCTCATCAAGTTCTCTTGAGGATTAATGTCCTTATCCCTAGCATCTGGGACAGAGGCAGATATTAGAAGATGAAGATGGTCAGATGTTATTATGCAAAATACTTCTTGTGTACATGGCCTCTTACTATTGTTCCTATACATCCTTCTCAGAATGTGCTCTTAGCCCAGAGTAGAGCATTGCCACTATCTCTGGATTTTTCAAACCACTGTTTTAAGGAAGAAAATTTAATTCTGAGATTGCATTGAATGTTTTTCTCAGAATTGTTTTGTTTTGTTTATCTCCTTAGAATGAGACAGTTCTGAGGGAAGGAAAACTGTACGAAATTCCTTATTAGTTCTATTCATCATGTACAAGTTAGTGCCTCCGTCTGCCTGACACTCTAATCCAGTCAATTAAGTAGGCTCATTTGTCCTATGAAAATCTTCAATTTCTTTCAATTGGTGGATCTTGTCTATAAGAAATCCATTTGAATTTATAATGACTATTTAAATTTCTGAGGGTGCAGATTCACTGCTGCCAAATTAGTTTTATTATAGAGTAATCTGCATTGAAATTACTGAATTTATTGTAGATTGACCTCTTACACAATAAAAAAGCAATATTTAGATTTCTTAAACATCTAAGTAGCTATACGAGTGCTAAACAAACTGGTTTGTAGGTGGCTTAGGTGTGGAGACCCATATTTCCTTTTTCCCCCTCCCCCTGTACCACCTTAACCATTCTTCTTTCTTTGGGGATGGGATCTTGGCTGTTTGCAGGGCTTCTGAGAGCCCAGCATGGCCCCTTCTTCCTCTACCCAGGAGTGCCCCGAGCCCCAGACACCTCCCCGTTCCACTTCCCAGTGCCAAACAAAGTGTCATTGCTTCATGCTTTCTAATTTCATTTCTTCTGTTTTCCAAGAAAACAGTAATAGCGTAAAGCTATCTATGGTAAGGTGCACCTGGGTACTCTTTTAAAGGTAATAACCCATTAGTATTAATACTTTAAAAGCTTGGGCTTTAATGGTAGAAAAGAAAACAATTTCGATTTTAAAGTTATCACACTTAGTAGTTTGGAGTGTTTACACGATGATGGGTCCTTATTATAAATTTCCTATGATGACCAATCTCTGAACAGCTTTTTTATTTTTTGTTGACAACTTTCATGTCATTTCTTTGGTTTCTGTTGACATGGAACCTCAGAAAGGTCTTCCAGGGCAGCGCCTTTGGCTCAAAGGAGTAGGGCACCTGCCCCATATACCGGAGGTGGTGGGTTCAAACCCAGCCCTGGCCAATAGAAAAAAAATATTCAAAAAAAAAAAAAAAGAAAAAAAGAGAAAAAGAAAGATCTTCCTACCTAACATACCCTCATCTCCATCCTTCCTTATTCCCCTTTTCTATTTAATTTTTGTTTCACATCACTTATCATGCTGGCATGATATCAATTAGGTATCTGTTATATTTGCTTATATTCTGTTACCTCCATTAAAATGGCTGCCCCATGAGAGCATGAATTGTCTTATGTTTGCCACTGTATCTTCCAGTTTTTCTGGTATTTAGAACAATAGGTGCTACACACTTGTTGAATACGGTGAAGCATTATCTCAATTTCTGTAGTTGAAGAAACTGGATGTAAAAGTTAAGTGATTATCTGCAAACCGTATAAATAGAAAGTGGCAGAAAGGGACTAGAATCCAGGCTTGTTTGGCTCCAAACCTTTGCTTCTCTCATTAATGCCACGCTAGAACTTTACTCATCCCCAACATAGCAGGGAAGGATTCTAATTAAATAAATGGCAGTTGATATAATAGTTCTTCAAAGGACAGGTTGTTTTTTTTTTTTTTTTGCTGAGTCACATCCTTCAGCATCCCTATGTTCAGAACCTATGTTACAATTATTCTAGCTGGATAGGTGGTCCACTTATATGCTCATATTAAGGACTTTTCAGAATCTAAGATAAAGTGATTTTCAAATTAAATTATGTTAAAGGGAACATTATTACAAAATGAATGAAATAATATGAAGATTACTTCCAGATAAGACATGGACATTGGAAAATAGTAAGGATAAAAAAACAAGGATAAATAATTATAATTTTTACATGGGGCCTGAGGTTTTCTTACCAGGAAGACAAAACTCACCCAAAACATGCTACTATGTGATGTAACATAAAAAAGCAATTTATTATGAATAGGATGTTTACGAGTAGACTATATTTTCTTATTTATTTCAGGGACTCGGGGTCACAGAATGGTTGGGGAAGTGGGGATTCTGCTTGTTGTCTACATGGAGCTGAAAGGACAATCATCTCTGCTGCCCTTAAGTTCTTATTAGTTCTCTTACTTCCTCCTGTACCCTTTCTTTTTCTTTTTTTCTTCCTGACCCAGTGTCACTAAAACCAGGCCTTTCTATTGTCAGTAGGTCTCCTGTTGTTAAAATGAGCAGATAGTAATGAAAAATAAGATTGTATCTTAGGATTTTATTTCCTTTCTGAAAAAGAATAGATTCTTTTCCCCAGGCAAATACTTATGAACATTGAAATGATTATTCAGTTAAAAAGAAAAAGGATGTATTTTTGTATCTGAGCAAATCTGCAGTGATTCATAGTTACTGGTCTGCTTAATTGTAGACTTCTCTGTCATTACGTCCCGAGCCCTGGGTCAGTAATGATAAAAGACATTTTATTTAATGAGACATACTATTCTAAGCTGTAGGTATAAATATTCTTTCATTGTTTTGTCCATGAGATCTTTACTACCTCTTGCCTCCTAGGGCTGGGGAAGATTTTAAAAATCTTTTTCTTGTCCCAGTTTAGCTCTGAGCCTCCACATTAAACTCTAAGAGGATTTATAATCCTTTATAGTCATTTGGAATAACCAGTTGGGTTCTGCGATAAGCAAACAAATTAGCTGACCTTCTTTTAATGACTCTCTCTTTCTCCCTGACACTGCTGAAGGCAGACATGTTAAGGTAATCTGCCCACCACAAGCACATTTTACCCTGACCAATTAGTGGTTGGAAATGTCCAGAAGAATATCCCATTTAATTAGGCACAAACAATGACACCATGTGTCTCACATTATCTTTGACTGTTCAAGTTCCCTTAAATGGTTCAAGAATTAGTTTACAACATTGTTTGGAACTCATGCCAAATAGGGATGAATAGAAATATTAAGGCTGCATCAAGAATAACAATATACATTTTTTTTTTTGATAAAGGGGAGCCTCGCTCTCTTTTTGTTATTGTCATATTCCATTTCTCTGCTTATTATATACTTTCCTATTTCTCTTTTTATTTTTGCATGCATATAGCTGTCTCATCACCCTATTGTGAGATGGCCTCATTTTTTTTTCTAGTCTCATTATTTTTCTGGTTGACATTAATAAATAAACAGCTTTCTAACGCCAAAAGGAACTTGAACACTTCAAGTTCAGCATACGAATCCATCCATTTATTTTATAACTAATTTTGTACATTTGGTATGAAGTAGACTTGGGGACACAGTGTGATCTAAGCCAGGTTCTGGGTCTACCCTCACGAATTTATGGAGCAGAGGGGTGACAGGCTTCTGTAAACATGTAAATTTGATGTGATGTGTTATGGTAGTATACAGAGCTATGGGAATCTATACCAGGGGCTTCCTGGCCACAAGGTAGGAAGAAGTCCCAAAGGAAGTGTGATGTAAGCAAAGACACTCGATGGGCGAGAATGAATTAGCTTAGAAAGAGATTTTACAAAGCACATATTTACTTCTTTTGGGCTTATGAGCTTCTAGTCCTGGGAAACGTATTTTATGTGAATGATTAGAGGCAGAGGAGTTGTCTGAAACCAAAAGAAACTCATTGAGTTGAAAATAAAGCTTAATGCATAATTCACACCAAATGAGGCAGCTTGATGATATAAACATAGAAGAACTTTAGAATAGTAGGGGCTCGAGTTCAAATCTCAACTCACCCCTGCTGTTTATTAGCTGTGAGCCCTGGACATACCACTTAACTATACCAGTCTTTGGTATTCTCTGCTCAGATACTTTTAGATAAAGTAATATATAAAGTCTCTGTAGACAGTAACTCCTGACTGGATGGTATCAGTTTGTTATTGGTTCAGGACTCTTGAACACAATCTGAAAGTCATCTATTACATTACTCATTTATACTAGGGTGAGCAAGTTAGCCTGCTGAAAGTCATTGAAATTGAGTCATGGATTTTGCTCCCTTATTTATGACATGTGTTGTCCAAAAGACCATCAGGATGGCTAGAATGAAAAGAGAGTTTTATTGGCAATACCAGTTTACAAACGAGGAAGAGAGAGTATGGTGTGTGAGCCAAAGAGCTCTCTCCAAAGAACAAAGAGATTAGAGTTTTTATAAAACGAAGAAATGTTACATGCTGCTCTTTGAGAAATTTCGTAGTAATGGCTTGGGGAACTGGACATCTCCAACTGGTGAGCAAAGAGAGATTGAACAAAATTATCCCTACTTGTAGCTAGTTACCTCAAAAGCTATAAATAAAACTGGTTTCAGATTACAAGTAGTTTTCAGCAGCCAAGCTTGTGGAGAATTACATTCTTGGAACAACGTTCTGTGCCCTGATTACTCCCCCCCCCACTTTCTGACTTCTCTGTTAAGTTTGATTTGGGTATGGTGAGCATGACTGAGCTATTATGATCAACATTCATATCAAATTACCCATGCCAGCAAAAGATAAGGTGATCACTGCAATTTTCTTGCAGTTACTATAAACCCAAATAATACTAATTTTACACACAACATGAATTTTATGTTTTTTCTTTAATGGATTCAAGAATCAATGCCAACTTATTTTGGAGTGTTTATCACTTTGCAGATTTTTGTAGCACACCTTTGAGGTGCTATGTTTTATTTCTTTAATTTTCAAATGATGAATTTGGTGGTACTAAGGGTATTTCTTTAACAACCTCTCAATCCAGAGTCTGTGGAAAATAGTTTCATGGCACACCAGGTCTGTTGGCAGAGGGACTCCTTATTTGACTAGCAAAGGCATGACTTGAGAGTAACAATTCTATTATTGCACCAGGAAATGATGGCAGACCATGGTAATTAACCTAGGAGTAAGAGTAAATGTCTTCTTATTTCACTGGGCATTTCTCTTAATATACTCTTAACTCTTTAATAGTAATTTGTTAGGTTCCTGCAGCTCCCACATGCCAAAATTTTGCTGTGTAAAAAAATTGTATCAGAATGATCTGTTGGCACCATTAGTAAAGATAGTAAAATGGATGCAGTTAACATTTCTAGTTTCTCAACCTTAGCATTAGCAGGATTTCTTATTTTCAAAGCACTGCTCTGAAGATGATTTTTCTTTTTTAGTTTGTTTGCTTATTTTAAATGAAAGAATCACTTTTTATGTTCTTAAGCAATCTCAGTGAAATGTCATTAGGCTTTCCCAAACCCAGGCCTACTCAATTTAATTCCAAAGGTGGTTATTATTATCATTTTTTACCTTCACAAGTTTTAAACAAAATTACATGCAGTCATAAGCTAGAGCCATAATCTGTGTTCCCAAATCTCTCAGCTTTAGTAGCTACAGATACTGTTTAATTTGAAACTTTAGATCTAATTCATTATGTTAGAAAAAAATGTTTTTAATTATAAGTTATAAAAACTGTTATCTATTCAGAAGGTTTACCTGTAGTCATAGATACAGGCAGTAATATTAAATAGAAAAAAATCATTCTGATGATTATTTTCAAATTTTAATTTCAGTTCATATTTTTAGAGTGTATAAGTACCCTGGCTGCATTGTGAGGATTACTTTCACCAGATAATAGTAACTGTATATTATCCTTTGGGGTCAGCCATATGGGAACTAGTCAAAGAGGCCGAGTTTTTCTTTGTTTTAGTCACAGCTTCCAATACCACACCCTCCTTGCTGTCCTGAAGAAGTCCCTGAAATCAGCGTCTTTGATTATTCTTAGATCCTGCTCTTCTCTTCCTGCTGTTTACAGCTACAGGTGTATCTCTCAGGGGAATCAACTTGGTAATGAACTATCCCTGAGTAAGAAAACCTTTTTAAAAAACTCTGTGCTATGAGAGATGTTTAGGTCATGTAAACAGACCTAGACTGGGCATAGAGGAACCCTGTCTGAAGTCTGGACAGCTGCCCATATGTATGTGAGATGTGGCCTATAGGGGCCTCATCTGTGGGCATAGTCAATGTGACAGAGAGAACTAGCTGGGAGTGAGAAGCCCCAGGCAACATCCAGTGTGGCGTTGAGTAGTGTGTGATCTTAAGACAAATCACCTCCTGACTGAGACTTGGTTTTCTAGCCTGTAGAACGAAGAGACTTTGACTGGACTATTCTGTGATTATATAATCTCTTTCAGCTCTTTTTGCACACTATTTCTATTGGACTGCAGGTAAAAAAAATGACAAAATTTTATTTTTCAAATATATTTGAAACTTATCTGGGACACATGACTATGTCTTCAACCTTGTAATAAATACAGTTTAATTCGTGTCAACTTTTTGTTTGAAATCGTAGTGTGATGTAGACTCTGAAAAGTCTAGAGCAATTTCATGTGGATGAATTCATTGGCATTAGAAATAATGAAAGCCACTTTTACATGCCAGAAATTGCTCTATTGCTGTACACTACCAATTAATATGAAGTCTAATTGAAAAGGAAGCTTGGATACAAGGACAGATGCAAGAGGACAAACCTTCCTTGCCTTTCCAACCAGCTTGCCACAACTGGGCCCCTCATGTGTAAAATTCCCTTAACTACTACTGTCTAATCGACAGTTTTGGTCTTTATCAGCCACACAGACAAAGCATGAACCAATTTCTGCTATTAAATACTTCCACCTTGGGAATACATTCATTCTAGAACCTATTTCTTCGTAGATCTTTACTTTTTCCTTTAATTTCCTTGAAACTCTTTGAGAGATAAAAAAATTTTGTTTTATGTTGTGCTCTCTCAAAACATCATATAAAAAAAAAACATCATATGACTATTTAGTGCTCTGATATATTTACTAGTTTTTGGAACTTCAAAGTCTGTTTTAGAACTAGATGATATTTAAGATGATAGTCAATGTCTAATTAAAAATTTTATAAAAAAATTTCTGACGTACACAAAAGGAGGGAGTAATATAATGAACTGCCTTTGTCTATCAGCTCACTTGCACAATTTTGATATTTTGATAATCTTTCTTGATTATTTTTTGGAAATTTTAATGCAAACTCACTGTTATAACTAATAAAACTATTACATGATATGGTGATGTGCTCTGGCTAATAAATCTTTAGACAAATTCAGTTGAATGTACCGGGAACCTCAAATGGGCTGTGTAGAGATCTGATCTGATTCCAAAGAGAGCTGTTGCTGTGCAGAGACCATCTCTTAGAGCTGGTATATGATCTTGTCTTATTATGAATCATCATCTACTGGATGGTTTTTAAGGCAAGTTACCATTTCAGTTACTATTTAGACTGTGTCTTTTAATTTAGAGATTGGAATAATTAGAACTTGAATATGTTTTGTTACTCTTTTATTCCCAACTGTAGTACCTGAGCTTATAATGAAATGTCTGATTTATTTTAAAGGTTATCTCTGTGAAATTAATACATTCTCTTGAAATTCTTAAGTTTCATCTGTTGTTTAGCTTTCACAATCTTTGCACTCAGAAATGCTAACAAAATTGTGATATTTACAATACTAGTCTACCAGTTCACTGATTACCAAAATGGTAGAGACTTGTCCCAAGTCAAATAATTGTGTGTGGTTGGGTTAAAGCTGCAGTCCTGACCCCTGAGTCTGAGGCCAGGACATTTACTAGTATCTCATAGGGCTTTCTAAAAACCAATAGAAACTTAGTGACTAAATAACTTCATTTAGTTCACCCAGCTGGGAAGTAAAGATTAAGATGATAAAGATGATATAAATAATAGTAGTGGAAATAATAATAACTAACCCAAATTATGGCTATGGGCCAGCCACTTGTCCACCAGTACTGTTCCTTCTTTCTCCTTTATGTAAAACAAGGTCTGACAATTAAGTTAGTGAACTCATCCTAGAAAATGTGCTACATACCTCAATGCTGAATATCACTATGGTTACCTTCTAAGTATGACCCTACGGAAGCTATGCACTGATTCCAGACTGTGCATAGTCTAACCTTCAATGCAGTATTAGAATTCTTTTTCTGGAATGGCCACCAAAGCTGTTGTTATATTACCCTTGATATCCTGAAAGTCATCAAAATGTCTTCCTTTCAATATTTTTTTTGTCTTCAGATAAAGAAAAAAGTCATGGGGGGCCAGATCAGATAAGTAGGGAAGGTGTTCCAATTATAGTTATGTGTTTTCTGGCTAAAAACTCCCACAAAGACATTTTCCTGTGAGGCAGGGTCATAATGCAAGAGCCATGAGTTGTTGGCCAAGATTTTCAGTTAATATTTTCCTAACTATTTCTTTATGTTTACTTGATCTTCTATGCTTCTCACAGTCAACCAACAACTTTGATGCATAATTTGACCTATTTTTGCAATGTTTTTGTCATTTCTGCTTGTTACTGGCTGCCCTGACCTCTCTTAATTAGTGACACTTTCCCTCCCCTCCAAATGTTTAATCCATTTGTCCACTGCTGTTGTCTTCATGGCATTATCCCCATAAACTTGGATGAACACATCCCTGATCTCACTTCTACTCTTGCCAAGTTTAACAATAAATTTATAAATGCGTGTTTGTTGCTGTAATTCAAGCTCCAACATTCTCATGATGGCATTCAAAAACGTGCAACAATAATGAGTGCCAATCATCAAGACACTGCCACACATTGACAAAAACACAACTGTGAGACACTGATACATCAAGGTTATGAACCTTACTGAGTTGTTTGTATAGTGATGCCAGAGTACAAACTCATGATGTGAAGTTCATAAGCTTAATGGTCAGACCTTGTACATGTTTATTGAATTCCTCCTAAGTGCCATTGCTATAGGTGGTGGCGTATGGCAATAGGCAAAGCTCCAAATTGCTTGTCTCATGCGTTTTGTATGGTATTGTATGTTTAGATCATTGTATTCTTTAAATTTATACAATAACTTTATGGCTAGCTATGCTTCTTATCCCCATTTTATTCATGGGAAAATGGAAAAACAGAGCTTAAATGTGTTAAACAGGTAAGATAAGATTCCTGAAAGATATCTTAAAAATTTGAATTAGCCTGAATTCTGAAAACAATGACCTTTTATGCTTAATGTGAAGCTTTAAAAACATCTTAGAATTTTGGATGGAATCATGTTCCCAAGAAAGTCATTAAGAAAATCTAGGAAGAAAATTAAAACTATGGCCTTAATAAGAACTATGGGAGGCTATCCATATTTGTCATGAGCCCTAATCTGAAAAATTCATCCATTGGGCTTAAACTTGTTTGTTTTAGAAAAATAAACAGCAGTGACTTAATAGCATGGGTCTTAAGTAAGGTATGGGTTTATATTATGTTGATTTCAATGCAATGAACTAAGTCAGCTTGAGGCATTTGCATAAGGCCTCAATTTTTCTGTCAAGGTTTTGGTGATTTTGGTCAAAATTTCCTTTCTTCATGGATGTGGCCGCACTTGATCATCACAGATATACCATACACACACATACACAAATCCCCATTTTCCCCCTTTATTAACTATCGTTTGACTCTTCACCAAATGGGGTATGCAAATTCCAAGAGATTTATTATCTCCTACTCAAGCTCTAAGCCTCTTCTTTCTTTTATGTATTGAATGTATCTCCTTATTCTCACTCTTTAGGGGACAATAGAACATTACTATAGTTAATCCTACCCTACCCTTATATCTCAATGGTTAGAAAAATGACAGTGTTGGTTTCAAGATACCCGATGAGGCACCATATCCTCAAAAGAAGTACAGCCAAATCTTAGAAAGCATGTGGTTTATTTAAATTTATTTTGATTTGTAAAAAGCCATATATTATTTCTAGAAAACTTCAAGAGCTTGCAATGTGATTGTAGCTGGCAAGACGTTTGGGAATTACGAACACTTGTTCATACCTTTGTTGATAGCATCTATACATTGCAAGCCCTGATAACCAGCTGGATAAACGGCATTTCTGGAGCTATCAGCTTTGTCTGTTTCCCTATGATCAGGTACTTGGTGGTAAAAGTGAGATGTCACTTCACAGGTTTGAAACTTCTGAAACTCTCCCTCTCACCTTGCCTTGAATTCTGCTCTTTGTAGTTTTCTAGCTTTCTAGCTACCCCCTATTTTTGATTATTTTCTTTGTATTTAGAGTGTCAAATTTAAAATATCTTGTTTTTTTTTTTTTATTGAATCATAGTTGTGTACATTAGTTCAACCATGGGGTACAGTGTGGGGGCTTCACATGCAATCTGAGATATTTTATCAACCTGATTGACATACCATTCATGATATTTTCTCATTTACTATATGA